>CANYLF013407628.1:0-16679 GCA_948193215.1 Bocquillonia castaneifolia
TCAATTTTCTTTCATTTAAACTTCAATATTTAGTTTATTGATTAATCAAGATTTATTAAATATAATGTATAATATAAATAAATTTAAAAAATTGAATTCAGTGAATTAGAAACGGAATATTCCATTTTTAAAATTTAGAAATGGATTTAGAAAAGGAATATTCCATTTCTAATTCCTTGATATTTGTTTCTAAAATAAAATTAGAAAAGGAATTATCCGTTTCTAAAATTTAGAAAAGGATTAAGAAAACGACTATTCCGTTTCTAATTTTATTTTAGAAATGCAATAAAATCTGTTTCTAATTTTAGAAAGGGATTTAGAAACACATTAAATCCGTTTCTAAATTTTGAAACGAATTTATAAACGGATATCTTCGTGCCCTTTTAATTCATAAATCCGTTTCTAAAGTGGTTAGAAATGGCCAAATCCGTTTCTAATTAGAAACGGATTTGTCCATTTCAAATTTCGTTTCTAATCGTCCCCTTTTCCATTTAGATACGGCAAAATTAGAAACGGACTTAATCCGTTTCTAATCAATGTAGAAATGTATTTTTTAAGATTAGAAACGTATTGAGTCCGATTCTAATCTGGTATTTTCTTGATGTTATCGTCTCATTAAAATCCTCCACAGTCGGGAACAAGTTTGAGAATGGTCCCAAAGATGGAGATGGTGGAGCTATATATCGCTCTACTTCTCGTACTTCTTCTTATAATCGGGATCTTCCCATTGCTTCTGCCACTCGTTCTAGGCTTTATCTGGAACACTCAAATCTTGCTACTTCTCCTCTTTTTACTTGTCTTTATTCTCGTACACTGCATCCTTATATCTATTCATAACATGCCTGTAGAAGATGTTGTTCACTGCCTCCTTGGACTGTGTCCCCCTAAAAAACTTTTGTAATTAAAATACGAACATCTTTTATTAGTAAAAGATTTATAGAAAATAAATAAAACAGTTTAAATATGAATATATACCTTGAACTCTGTCCAAATTATCAACTTGTCCTTCTCCTCCAGTGACTTCCAATTAACTTCGTATGGTTTCCAGGACTTCTTGAATATATTCTTCAAAGTCCTAAAAATCGTACATGATGGCTCTAACTTCTGCCTGTATAATCAAATTTCATAGAAAGTCAAAAGTAAGAAATAAATTTAACACACAAAATCCAATTAAAAAAGCAATAAAAAGGGTAAGAGATGAGATGTTAATTTGAAAAAAAAGAAATAAGAAATCTTATGGAGTTTTCCCACGCCCAATCGTAGCAACAGGGAGAGTGGTGTCAGTAGGACGCTTAGGGGAAGGCTGTACATCATCTTTATCATCTCCCTCTTGGATATCCTCAGGCTCAGCCTGCTCAGCCGCCTCTAAAAGCTGAGTTGTCTCCTGCTGAGGTGCAATCTCTATTTGCTGCAAGGTGTCATCCTCTTTATCACGTAGCTGAGGTACCCCTGAGCCTCTACCGGGACCCCGGAGCCATATCTATTACAAATGTCAAACAACAAATTGAAAATAGAAAACAACAATTTATAAATAGAAAACAACAAAAATTACAAATCCAAAACAACAAATGAAAAATCATCAACCCAAAAAACATGAGTTATGAATGAAATCAACTAAACTTATTAAACTAATCATCATCATTCGAATCGCCTAAACCTAGTTCATCTTCATCACATGTGGTTACATCATTTTCAAACTCATCTTCTTTACTCATTTCTTCTTCATTATGAATTAGTTTTTCATCAAAATTTGCATTCCCATCTTCATCAATTTTATAAGATGCAATTAATAGGACGTCTTCATCCCCCACCACAACTTTGATTGTAACATCAGTATCATCATTTTGAAATGATGGCTCTATGACATCAGGAGTTGATGATTCGGGAATATCAATTTGAGCCATAGCTTTGATCTTACATGTAGCTTTCCAATTAACTCTATCTCATTTTGCACCTGTATATTTAAAATAATAAACCTATGAAGCTTGTGCTACTAAAACAAAAGGCTCATACTTGTTGAATCATCTTATATCGTGCACATCCATAGGTTTTTATCGAGGATGCATAATCGTTCCAGCATTTGGAGTTGGGTCGAACCATTCGTAATTGAACAAAACTGTTCTTTTGATTGGTAGGGCTTCATATTCTAACTCTATCACTTTGACAAAAGTCCTGTAATAGTTGTTTTCATATTCATCGTATATGGATCCCTTTATGTAGACCTCGATATTGTCTGTGGCTCGATTACTCCTATACAATTCTGTGTGAAACTTAAAACCATTCACAAAGTAACTGCTATAAGTTCTAACCTCTCTTAGTGGACTTCATGATAAAGTTTTTAGATAATGATTGGAAATTTTATTGGAATGATGATGAACCTGTATAAAATATCAGTAATCATTTAGAGTATATTAATTAATTAATTAATTATTAATAAGAACATTATGTTCATTTAATAATTATCAATTACAGTTTACATGCATATTTTTCAAACCATGATTGAAATTCTTGCTCCTTCATGGAATTAATAGCTTCATCATTCAAGTTTGGAAATCTTTGATGTTTTTCTGCAACGAATAAACTAAAAAATAGAAATGGAATTAGAGGAAATTAATCAATTGATATCAAATATTATGTATTATACATACAAATCAGCAGAGTTTAAGTAATTACTTACTCGGTGAATGGTTCAACCTCCGGACAATTCGTCAGGACAAAAAGATGAGCTGCATTATATTCATTATCTGGTAGATACCTCTTCCCCTCAACACCAATTGGTTTACCGGGAGGCTTGAATATTTCAAACATCTCATCATCGAGATTGTCATCAACATAAACCTTATTCCCCTTTTCCTTTAGTGGAAGAGTTGGATCTCCTTCTTTGAAATAAAATGATATAAATTCGATAGCTTCATCCATAATGTACCCAATGGATATAGAACCCTCTACTTGAGCCTTATTAATTATTTTTTGCTTAATTTTCCTCAAGTATCTACAAAGAGAGTGTTGTATAAATATGTTTATCATAAGGTGATTAGATTGGAAAATTATAAATAGTAAGTGATTAAGTGTAATAAATATTATCATTCATGAGGGTACATCCAACGGTAATGGACTGGACCAACAATCCTAGCTTCATAAGCAAGGTGTATTGAAAATTGTTCCATTGATTCAAAGAAAACTTGGAGGGAAGATCTTCTCAGAATTTCATAAGATAACAAGAATTTGTTGATCTAGATGCCTCAACTCCTCATCCTTCAAGTAAGATAATGTCAATTGCTTGAAGAATAAAGAAATCTTAGTTATTGCCTCCCATATTTTATTAGGCAAAAACTCTCAAATAGCATTTGGTAACAACCGTTGCATAAATATGTGATAGTTATGACTCTTCATACCAAACATCTCAGGTCTGTTTGCATCCACACATCTCCCCATATTAGAATCATACCCTTCTAGAAATCTCAGTTGTTTCGCCCAAACGAACAGAAGTTTTCATTTCCTTTATTCAGTACTTATGGAGCCAGAAGGTATACACCTGTCTCCGGATTTCTTCCTAGATTAGGATGACGACAATATATATTCAATTCATCTCTTGACTTGTGGTTAGCCTTAGTTTTCCTTGGAATGTTCAGCACCATATTAAAAATATTGTCAAACACATTCTTCTCGATATGCATGACATCACGATTGTGCCTAAGTAAGTGTTCATGCCAATAAGGTAAATCTCAGAAGATACTTCTTTTGTTCCACCCACATGTCTTAAAAATAGCTTGATTTTGAATTTCAGCATCAACATCTGTCACCTTCCTCAACCCTCTATTATTCAAATCTTGTAAAATTTCCTCCCCTGATCTCATGCCTGAGAATTGTTTTGTTTCCTTTCAATTCTTTATGAAGTCTCTGGTGTTAGTCGATACGAATGATTCATCGGTACAACTTTCCATGGTTCTCAAACCACGATTCTTTCCCACTCTTAATTAATGTAAAAGCATCAAAGTCTTCCATACAATGTGGACATGCCAACTTACCTGCAATACTCCACCCATACATCATTGAATACGCTGGAAAGTCATTAATAGTCCACTTCAGGGCAGCTCAAATCTGAAAAATTTGGCATTTTGATATGTCATATGTTGAACCTTAACATTCCATAAACATTTCAACTCCACTATCAATGGATGCAAAAAAAAAAAGCATCTATCTTCTTTTTAGGGTTTGCTTGGCCCGGATACTAACATAGTTAAAAACATGAATTCCTCATTTATACACAAGTTTGGAGGCGAGTTATATGGTGTTACAACAATGGGCCATTAAAATATTGTTGTCTAGATTGACCAAATGGCTAAAAACTATTAGCAAACAATGCCAACCTTATCATTCAAACTTTTGATGAAAATTAGGGAACCACCCATCATAATGTTTCCAAGCAAGGGCATATGACGGGTCAGACATCTTCCCATCCTCCATCTGATGCTCTGCATGCCACCTAATTTCAATAGTTGTTGCAGTTGATGAATACAATCTCTACAACCGATGTGTTAGTGGAAATAATGCATCTTCTTATATGGGAACTTCAACTTCCACATAACCACTCTCTGACCAGAACCCATACCTGTTGCTTATACTGAGGTTGCCCACATTGTTTTACAACTGTTTAGGTCAATGTCATCACCTTAGTATATCATACAGTTGTTCACACAACAATGAATGACTTGTACGGGTAATCCCAACCCTTTAACCAGCTTTTTCGTGTCATAAAAATCCAATGGCATAAGATTATCTGGTGGCAACAATTCTTGAAGGAACTCTGACATTTTATCAAACAAAGCTTGCAAACACTTGTGCTTGCACTTTATTTCTAACATTCGCACCGCTGCAGACAATTGGGTATGGTTAGAATTGCCCTCATATAATGGTTTGTCAGCAACTTGAATCATCTCATAAAAATTCTTTGCCTCGGTATTCGGTTCCTTTTCTATTTGTTCTGGATAGAAATCAGGACTCGTAGCATGACAAACCATTCTATGATAGGAAGTCTATTGTATATTATCTGCATCCAAATGATCAATTTCTCTTACTAACGCTCATACTGGAACTGATCTACGACTATGATTAACGGGTTCTCACCATGGTATTTCCAATATAGTAATCTGGGACAAAACTATTTTTATACAAATTCACCTTTATAATCTTTTCTTCCAAAAACTTCTTATTCTAACATTTTACTAAAGTGCATGGAGACCTAATAGCACTCCCACCACTAACACATTCCGGGTGACTGAGAGCGAACTCAACAATTTCATCAACCTTATCCTTCCATTCATTCGAGAACATTCCATTAACGATTCGATCCTTGTACATCCACATCCGATCTTCTTCCATAACTAAAAACAAAAGAATTCAATTTAAAGAGGTAAAGCGTACGTCAATAGTTTTTAATTAAATTCATTAACTATTATTGTAGTTTTAAGACTAGTGCGTGTTATATGCCACCTAATACTTATCCACCTCCAGCATTCCTTCAATTTTTTTTTTTTATCTTGAATAGGTTTGGCCCTAATCCATTTACAAAAGCATCATTAAAAGGCATATCACTATTGGATAGTGATTATGTATACATTTGGGCAACCTCCTGGCATGGTTCTCTAAGTACATTATTGAAGATATAGAAATAAGAATACAACATTTTTTTAAATTTGCGAATTTCATTATTATTTATATATCATCATGTGCACCCATAGAACAAACAACATCGGAGGTACCCAAATAACACAAAATATACACAATTTAACTTAAATCGTGATAATTTAATAAACATCCTTTCGTAAACTATCCACTGGCACATTCCAATGTATTCACAATTCATTTAAATACATGGAACGGACATATTCTACGGCTTACTTTATGTATCAAACGACAATTTCAATCGTTTACGATAATGCATTTTCAAATCATTGCCAGGAGGATGCAAACAATTTGTTCATAGAATTCATATTTTAATTTTTTATATATGTTAAATGATTAAATTTTCATTGCAAGAATGATGCAATCGAAAAAAATATGAGTATTTGGATTTATTTTATTGATCTTGTTGCACGGCGGATGCAAAGAATAATTGGTTATAAGTTTTTTTTGTTATGTTAGATTATAATATTATTTATTTTGAAATTCTAATATTTCGGTGCAATGAGTATGCAATCGAAAGATGAATTCAATTATGTTCATTTTGTGGAACCTAAAGTCTCCAACCTATTTATAAATCTAACGAAAATTCTACCAATATTTCGACAGAGTTTCCCCTATAATTGTTAAAATCTCCCCAATAAATAGGGTCGTTCCTGTAATTTAAAAAGTACTTCAAAATTAAGACACAATGCTGGGCCAACCACAAACTACCCAGACTTTAAAATCGATATTTTCACAACCTACAACTGACAGCACATGCATAATCTAGCATAACATGCAAAAATTTTAAACACAACCCTAATATAACAGCACATGCCAAAATTTCATTAAACAATTAACAACCTAAAATTATCCTAAAACTCATATATTCACAAACTAAAATTATCCTAAATAACAACTTACTATGGATTTATTGAGCAAAAATTAAAATTAATTTCAACGTTATTAAGGTGATAAAAACTACTTGAAATAGCAAGCAAGCAACCTAAGCAAAAAAAAAAAAAAAAAAAAACTCAAACCAATCCAAGCAACTCCAAAATCGAAAAAAATAAGCAACTATCCTGGAAACATAAATACAACGTACAATATTATAAAAATATCAAATACACTTAATGACATTTTTATTCTAACTCATAAAAAAAAAAATCAACTTGCTTCAATCTCGAGCTGAAAATAAAATCCAAATCCGAACTCCGACATTGCAAAAAATAAATACCAACAACCTATATAAAATTAAGAAATAAAAGTATTACATTTCTTAAATTCATAAACAAAGACATAGCACAATTAAATTGAAAACAAATACAAAGCTAAACTAAATTTCAATTATAAACTAAATATGTGGTGCAGGAAATTAAAAAAAAAATCAAGCAATTTAGGTTTAAATTTCATAAAAAAAAGATAGTGTTATGTTAATATTAGGTAAATGAAAAAAAAATATAATTTAACCATTATATTTTTTTTTTCATTTACCTAATATTAACATAACACTACCTATTTTTAAATGAACTTTAAACCTACTATTTCCTCTCTTCTTTTCATTTTTTCAAAAAAATATGTTGTAAGCTAATAATATATAAATTAATTACCTATTTTTTTCTATTATTAATTTATTTTCCTAACATAACAAAATAGCATTTTTTTTTTATAATTGAAAGCTTTATTAAGAAGGACCATAAGAAAGGGTCCAAAGAAAAAAAGGAATTACAAGATCAAAATAATATGAGGATTACTAATTACATTAGAATGAGAGTAAGAGGTAATTTACACTTGTAAAAAAATAATGCAACATGTAAACACTTGTAGAGAGTGTCTTCTTGGCTAGATGAGCTATTAAAAATTAATCGGTTCCTTTTCTTTCAAAGCTCCCAACATAATATCATCCATAGAGAGCTACATAAATCTGACTAAAATTATGATACTTTCTGTTTTTATATACATTTTTACTAAATAATATTTTTAACATCAAATTAACTTAAGTAATTAAAATACAACCTAATTACCCTATTTCTTTAATAATTTACTTAAACCCTAAATTTAATAGTAAACATGCATTTTGACCATATTTTTTATCCCATTTTTATACATAAATTTCATATTATTATTTTCAATTCATACATCTATCATAAATTAATTTAGCACAAATAAGCCATAAACTAATTAAGTAAATCATCAAAACTAATTAAAAAAATAAAACACATTATTGACCTGGGTGACAATGCGACTCCAGTGAGCGGCAATCGGACTAACAACGACGAGCACAACAACAATGGCAGAAAAATAAAAAAAATTCCCTTTCTCTCTCTCTCTTTTCTTCCATCTCCCTCTTTTCCCTCTCTTTTCCCCCTCTTTTCCCTCTCTTTTCCCCCTCTTTTCCCTCTCTGTTTTTTCTATTCTTTTGTTGTTGCAACTGGCGAAGTGGGGAAGAAAGGTTTCTGCTGTGTTCTTAGCCTAGCTTTGCCAACTGATTCCTGACCAATAATTCAATCGGTAATTTCCTTTTAATGAAATCGTGCGTTTCATTACTGATCGATTACAGACCAAAATCGGTCGGTAATCCTTTAAATCTTTCATAATCTGGTCATAAAAAATACTGACCATAATTGCCGACCTTTTGCAATTAGGTTGGTAAACTTGGTCGAAAAATGGTCAACAATTCAACCAGTAAAGCCTTGGAGCAATTTGGCAAAAATTCGTGTTAAATTTACCAACTAATTACTGACCGTTTTTGAAGTTTGGTCGTTAATTCATCACAGATCGGTCGGTAATTCGGTCCGTATTTTCATATTCTTTCCAACAATTATTTTGGTCAGCAAATCATAACTAATCGGTCATTAATTACCGACCGATACAGTCGATCAAGAAACTTTGTTGGTGAATATTGGGTGGTTGCCTAGATGTGGTTGAGGGCTCTTCTCTTCCATCCCTAATGTTATTGATGGGGATTTGAATCACTTGGTCAAGGGGAATGCCTTCTTGCTCTTCCTCTTGCTCACCCATGGGTTCCCCAATCCCTTTTCCAACCCTAGAGGCATCACCTTTCTCCTTCTACCTTGCCTCTTACCTTGCTTTGGCTTGCTCCTCTTTCTTCTTTCTCCTAGCTTCCTTCTCTTCCTCCTTTTCCTTATCGGTCTTCCCTTCCAAATACTCATAAGAGTTGTTGGGTAGCCTCCTTACAATGCTCACTTTCTTGGTGAAGAAATTTAAGTCCATAAATCCTTGGACTAGTGAAAGTAGTCCGGAAAGAGGATAGGCTTGGGGCATTTCATAATCAAACTTAAGAAAATGAACAATTTGGGTAATGCAGAGCCAATAAGAATGGTTCCACTCTTTGAAGTTTGAAGGTGCAATAGATGGTCAATGAAAAATAGGAGGTTTGGATGGGTTTATTTTTCAAAGCATAATGGAGAAAAAGAAGTTCTTTTTTAGTTATTTTGTCATTGCTTTCTTTCTTGGAAAAAAATAGAATTACAAATTATTTTATACAGAACAAAGGGGCCAAGGGTTTTAGGTGTTTGGCTTGGGTGTGAGCGGTTGTGAAACGTTTTGTGCACCCAATCTCCTTCCAAAAATCACCAATGTCCATTTTGGACTTGTTGAAGTTCATGATCCCCTCCTTTGAGAATACAAAGCATGCATCCAAAACTACTTTCAGGAGAATTTGCTTCCTCCTAACGAGCTTAAAGTTCATCTTGTAGTGGCTTAGGTCTCCACTAAGTTTCTTGTTCACCACCAAAGAGCTTAAGAACTCACAAGTGAGGTTCTAGTACCCGAGATACTTAGGTGTTGCAAACTCCGTCCATCTCATATTGCCTAAGTAACCTATAACCTCATCCTTTATCTCTATGTCCTCCAAGGCCTTATAGCTTATGACCTTTCTTTCCATGAAGTCCTTAGGACTAATTTTCCTACACCGAACCTTCTCTTCTACATTTAGCAAGTCCTACTTGGTTTTTGGATCTTGAGGTGTTAGGATTGGTTATGTTTGACCTTGGGCAATTGGACCAACCCATTGAGGTTGGGAGGTACGTTCCTGAATGGTAATGCCAGTTCTAGGCTTTTCGGGTGGTAGAGGAGGAGGATCCTTGGTAATATCCTTGCCCTTTTAGGATCTAATGAGCTTCTTTCCCGTAGTGAATGGCCAAAAAATAGAAAATATGCAAGAAAAGGTGAGTTATAAGGCTTAGACAGGGTGGGGTAGAACAGAAAAATATGCAATTAAGCCTTAGAACAAAGAAAAATGAAAGTAAACCATTATACTTATGCTTGTGGGGTATATATAGACTTGTTGGAACACTCTAGAAGCCTTAATAATAAAAAAATTGAAAACTAGTCATTTTTACAACGACTAGAAATGACTATATTTTTTGAAATATTCAAGCCAATCACGAGCACAATTTAGGGAATCGTAACCACGGATTTTGAAATTTCTGTAACGGTTGAATTTTGAATTGAATCGTGACCATGATTTGACATAAAGAGTCCGCAATCATAAGGATTTGACAGCTGTATAAAATCTTTGAAAAATCTTTAAAAAGCATAGAGGTAATTTAGGTAATCGTGACAACGGTTTTTAAATATTTAGTATTTTTCAAAAATTCTTTTATGTCATAACCATGATTAAGAAACAAAAGGTTTTCTCAAAATTTGTAGCAATGTTGGGATTGCTGTTTAGCTAGCCGCACCCGCACATTACAGGGTTAAAATGAATTTTCAAATAATTTAAGGAAAAATTAAGGCTTCTCAAGGTTATCGTGTTCCTATTTTCTTTATGACTTAAATGACACCTTAGGACTAGAACGATGAGTCGAAGGCAATCACTTAGTGTCCAATGCATATGAATTCAAGTATACAAAGTTAAAACACACTTGAAAATCATAGGGAGCTTCCATCTAGCATCCCTAGTTATCTCTTAATGAAGTTCATGTGTTCTTCATTTAGAAGTTTTGTGAAAATATTAGCAAGTTGGTTAGTTGTATTAATATATTCTAACACAACATCACCTTTTTGCACATGATCTCTTAGAAAATGATGTCTAATGTCTATATGCTTACTCCTAGAGTGTTGAATTGAGTTTTTTTGAAAGGTGAATGGCATTGGTATTGTCACAGTTGATGGGAATATGATCAATACTAAGACCATAATCTCTTAATTGTTGTTTCATCCATAAAACTTGTGCTCCACAACAATCCGCCACGACGTATTCAGCTTCCATGGTTGACAATGCAACACTAACTTACTTCTTAAAACACCAAGAAATGAGGCAATCACCATGTAGTTGACATGTTCTAGAAGTGCTCTTCCTATCCATCAAACTATCGGTAAAATCAAAATCTGAGTATGTAACTCAATCAATTGCAACACTTCTAGGATTCCATAGTCCTAAATGCATTTGTGCCATATAAATACTATAAAATTATTTTGATGGCATTAAGTGAGACTCTTTAGGACAAGCTTGAAAACATGCACACGAATAAACGAATAACATAATATCGAGTTTGCTAAATGTAAGATAAAGAAGTGAACCAATCATACCTCTATGCTTCTTTTCATCTACATTTTTACCCTTCTCATCTTTGTCCAACTTTGTGGTTGTGCTCATGGGAGTTTTGTTTACCTTTTGGTCAACTCCTTTGTGTACTTGGCTTGGTTGATGAAGATGCCATCCTTACCTTGTTTGATTTGTAATCCAAGAAGAATTTGAGCTCACCCATCATGCTCATCTCAAATTCCCTAGTCATGTACTTAGCAAATTCGTTGCACAAACTCTCATTAGTAGCACAAAATATAATATCATCCACATAATTTTGAATAATGAGAATATCATGCTTATGCCTTTTTATGAAGAGAATAGTGTTAACCTTCCCTTTTGTAAAACCATTTTCACAAAGAAAATTACTAAGCCTTTCATACCAATCTCTAGGAGATTGTTTGAAACCATACAAGGGCTCAGTAAGCTTGAAAACATGTTTAGGAAATTCAAAGTTTTAAAAATCAGGAGGATGTTCAACATACACTTCCTCTTCAATGAAACCATTAAGAAAAGCACTATTAACATCCATTTGAAAAAGTTTGAAATCCATAAATGATGCAAAAGCAAGTAAAATCCGAATTGCTTCTAATCTTGCCACGAGGATAAAGGTCTCATCATAGTTAATGCATTCCTCTTGGTTGTACCCTTTGGCAACTAATTGGGCTTTGTTTCTAGTGCCTTGACCTTGCATATAAAATTAGTTCATAAACACCCATTTAGTTTTAATAATTGGATGATCTTTAGGCCTAGGGACTAAGTCCTAAACCTTATTCCTTTTAAATTGGTCGAGCTCTTCATGTGTATAAAGTACCCAACTCTCCTCATGGAGGGCTTCATCAATATTCTTAGGCTAAACTTCATCAATATTCTTAGGCTAAATTTGAGAAAGGAAAGCAAGATTAGAATTTAAGAGTTTAAGTTGGTTTTGAGTACTTACACCCTTAGAGGTCTTACCAGTGATGTTTTCTTTTAGATGATCTTTAGAGAAGATCTATATAGGTGGAAGATCTCCAAGCTCTTGTTGGTGATCCACTTAAGCTTGATCATTACTAGCTTGTCCATCTGCATGTTCCTGAGGTTCTCCATGTGATGTATCTTTTTGGTCAAGCTTTTTTTGATGATTAAGGCTCATCCTCTCCAATTGTGAGTTTTTTAAAGTCATTTACAAAATCATCACAAGAACTACCTTTCACATGATCAAGTTTACTACATTCATCAAAGGTAACATGCATAGATTCTTCAACCACTAGAGTTCTTTTTTTTAAGACTCTAAAAGATTTTTTTTGAAGTGGAATGGCCTAAGAAGACTCCAACATCCATTTTGGATGCACATTTCCCAAGGTTGTCCTTAGTGTTTAAAATGTAACACTTGCAACCAAACACTCAAAAATATGAAATGTTGGGTATTTTACCATTCCATAGCTCATAAGAGGTTTTATTCAAATTAGTCTATTGAAAACTATATTTGAAATATAACATGATGTATTGACGGCCTCCACCCAAAAGTAGGTTAGTAAACCATACTTATTAAGCATGGTTCTAGCCATCTCAATCAATGTTCTATTCTTTCTTTCAATAACATCATTTTGTTAAGGAGTTCTTTGACATGAAAAATTGTATGCAATACCTTTTTTCAAACAAAACTTTTAAAAAAGTTCATTTTCAATTTTTTTTCCATGATCACTCCTCAAAGTAGTTATGAAATAACCTTTTCCATTTTGAACACATTTTGAAAAAGATTTGAAAGCATCAAAAGCATCACTTTTATGAGCTAGGAATGCAACCTAAGTATATCTAGAGTAGTCATCAACAATGACATGCATAGTGTTTTTCACTTAAGCTAGCTACTTTGGTTGGACTAAACAAATCCATGTGAAGTAACCCAAGAGGTCTAGAAGTTGCTTTCTTTTCATTTTGACAAGCTTCACACATCTTAACCTTTAAGAATTTAATCTTTGGTAAGTCTCTCACAAGCTCCCCCTTGCTTAGGCTTTCAAGCAACGCCATGCTTGCATGTCTAAGTGTCTTATGCCAGAGCCATGCATCATTGTTAATAAACACAAGACACTTCACATTTTGATTAGTAAGGTTATGTAGGTCTGTTATGCAGACATTGTTAGATCTTTTGCCCTTGAACACTACATTGTCTTTCAATGATTTGGTAACTAGGCAAGTGTTCAAGTCAAAAGTGACTTTGAACTCTTTGTCACACAATTGACTTACACTAAGTAGATTATGCTTCAAACCATTAACCAAAATCACATTTTCAATGCAAGTAGAAGAGTCATTACTTATGGTGCCAATGCCAATTACCTTACCCTTAGCATTGTCACCAAATATGATGGTTCCATCTTTCTTCATCTCAAGCTTGGAGAAGAGCTTTGAATTGCATGTCATGTGCTTGGAACATCCATTATCCAAGTACCATAAGCTTGCTCCAATGGTTGCCTTTAAGCATGCCTACATAAATAAGTTATTTACTTGTTTTTAGATACCCAAATAAATTTTGGTCTTTAAGGGTTAACATAATCAATGTTGCCCAAGTTAAGGTGCTCCCTCATTATGTGGAAAAACACATTGATGTGTCCTTACCTCATGCAATAATGATAATGAACATTACGTGGAGGTCCTCTTGCTCAATGCCTTTTGCCTCTTAGTGCGGTATTTCAGGCACGTGGATTTTAGAAAGACGCTTGCCTTTAGGTTTGCCTTGAGGCTTGTCTTGTGGCTTACCCTTTGGCTTGCCTAGTAAAGGTTTTCCCTTCTTAGATGATGAGCCATTGATTGGACCATGCTCTTGCTTAGATTTAGGCATCCAATTACTAATCTTAGCAACATCCATACTTGAAACTTATGGTGATGATGATGATTTAACAAAGATAGTCTTTAGAGTAGCACAAGAGGTTGAGGCCTCATTGAATCCTAAACCATGCCTCACAAGGGGAGCCCTTTGTGACCCAATAAGGTATCAAGGTTTTCCTTTCCCTTGTGAAACTTGGTGATGGATTCCCTTAACTCCTCAACTTCATTTTTTTCAATGAGTCATTATCTTTAGAAAGAGTCATCACTGTTGAAGTTTTAGTGAGTGCTTCTTGTTGTAGACCCTTAAGTTCTCCATTGAAGGACTTAAGAGCTTCTACTTAAGCCTTTAGCTCACTTAGCTCTTTCTCACTTTCTACACTTCTCATTTGATACTCAAGCATCTTAGAGTGGTAGAGAGTGCATTTGGAGTTAAGCTCCTTGATGAGCTCTTTCACATCATCGTCATAATCACTATCGGAAGAAGAAGAAGAAGAAGATGATGATGATGATGATGAAGAACAAGGAGAATGTACCTCATGAGAAGAGTTGTCGATGGCCATGAATTCAAGGTTGGCGGTCTCATTATCAACACTCTCATCTTCACTCTCATCATCTTCCTTGGAGGATGATGAGTCACTAAACCCCTTCTTGCGCTTTCCTTTGAGAGGGGGGCATTCGGTTTTGATATTCCCTTTCTTGCCACATTTCATAGAACTTGATTATGCCACTTTTCTTTATGCCTTTCCTTCTTTTATCCTTATCCTTGCTAGGATACCCATCCCTTATCTTGATGAATTTTAGTACTCTTTTAGAGAGGAGTACTAAATCTTCTTCACTAGGGGCACCCTTGCTACTTTCTTCTTTTCTTAGCTCATTACTTTGCTCTTGTGTTGACTTGAGAGCAGTGACTTATTCTTTTCATCTCTTTCTTTTCAAGCTTCTCATCTTTCTCCTTGATGAAGTTCATCTCATAGATAACTAAACTACTTATGAGCTCATCGATGGCAATGGTGGCTAGATCCTTTGATTCTTCAATGGACACAATCTTAGCCTCAAACTTCTTTCTTGGCAAAGATCTCAAGATTTTTCTATTCACATCTTACGGGGTATAGATCTTTACAAGCTTCTTTAAGTTTTCCACCAATGTGAGAAGCTAGTTAGTGAGGGTGGTGACATTCTCATTAGCCTTTCTCTTAAAGGTCTCATATTCATAGACCAAAAGATCTACCTTCTTATTCTTCACCAAAGTTGTTCCTTCATGGTAGTTGGCTAGAGTCTTCCAAATTAAGAAGGCGGTGGAGCAATGTTGAACCCTTGAGCATTCTTCTCATGACAATAAGCCAAAGAGATTAGACATGGCTCTATGATTCTTACCATTATTTTTCCTATGAGCATCCACCTAATCCTTTTCTTTTAATCACTATCGTCACCTCTCCAACCATTTGTGTTGATGGCTTCCATTTCATGAGGACTTGATCCCAAACATCAATTTGGTCACTATCCAAGTAAGGTTGCATTCTTACTTTCCAATATGGATAGTCACTTCCATCGAAGTAAGGTCTCAATCTATTGAAGCTCTCACTCCCCATGGTTGATATTTTACTCCCAATAAAGGTAGAAATGAGCAATTAGGTTCTGATAGCAAATAAAATACCAAGGGGGTGAATTGGTATGAAATTAGAAATTTAAACATTTTAGCTTTAATCACTAAAGAAAAGACACAAGTAGTTGATAGTGGTTCGGACAACCAATGTCCTACATCCACTCTACCACACAATTAGGGTTCCATTAATCCACCAAGGATATATAATGAGAGTTTTACCAAGTTCACTCACAACTTAGTGTTTGCTAGGATCACACCAAACCTTTATAAGAGTTTTTTAAAGGCTAACTCAAAACCTAGTGTTTACTAAGGCTAACACTAAGCCCAATCCAAGTGTTTCTCAATCTCCTAAGATTGACACTTATACAGGGCAATAGACACTCGCAACCCAAGCAATCAATCCCAATTGAATGCTTAAAGAGTCCTATCTACCTACACACAACTAATTCATAAAGAATTAATTTCAAAGGGCTTTAAGAAATAAATTTACAAGAGTTTGGCAATCAAAGAATATGTGTCTTACACGGAAGACATTTATGATGGGTATTTAAAGCCAAAATATCCAAAACTAGCTATTAGAGACAAATCCTTAATTATGTCTAACAACTAGAAAAATTCCATTTAATGCTCTACAACTTTGTCAGGTCATGGGGGTGATTTCTTCATCGTGGCCTCACTTTTCAAAAAGCAGTCCAATGGCTAGTTTTTCCCTCAAAATCGTGGGGGAGATCTAGCATGTCAAGGGTGCGCTTTCACTAGCTAGGATGACTTGAAAATGAGCCTTCTATTTCTCATTTCACGGGGGTGAACATGGTCACGGGCGCGATTTAAATTGTCTCCAATTTTCTACTAGTGAAATCGCTGGGGAATTTCACCATCGCAAGCCCGGAATGACTTCCGATAGCCTGGTTTGAAACTTCAAATTCCTTCTGTAACGGCCATAATTAATTATGCATTTAAGTATGTTAAATCATTTCATTAAGTATTGGCATCATTAGTATGTTTGATTTTGTTAACGGAGGTTGATTCATTGAGGATTCTTAGTAGGAGGGGTGT
>CANYLF013407952.1:0-11999 GCA_948193215.1 Bocquillonia castaneifolia
GATAAGAAACGCTTAAGAAACAGTTAAGAAACACTTATGGAATAACCACAAAAACATCAAATGAAATTCTTCAAGTTTAGTTCCATGAAAACATATCAATATCATTATTTGTAAATCAATATTTAGATCTTCAATATCAAATTTCACCTTCGAACAACCAGCATCTTCGTTAATAGTGAAAAACTCATTATTCTGCAAAAATAATTATGAAACACTAAAGAAACGGTTAAGAAACACTTAAGAAACGGTTAAGAAACACTTAAGAAAATGGTTAAGAAGCACTTAACAAATACACCATATCCATTATATGCTAAGAAAATTGTTAAAAGTTAAAAATTTAAGTTGCCAGGATATGAATAATTAATCAAAGTATTAAATGTTATTGAAGTTTAGATGATGTGTTCTAAAAAGGATCCAAAACTAAAATAATGCGATTTCAAGATGCTATACGTACATCTGTAGGATGTAACTTTACACATGTGATTCACAATTTCACATATGGTCTCAAAATAAAATGCATAGCTATCTATCATCAAAGGACAAGTAGTTTTGTTGTTTTACATGCATCAATCTTACTGCCACCACAACCAAACAAATCATTAAAATAATTAAACAAAATGTAAAATTCAAAAATAAAACTTAAAAAAATAATATTAATTGATTAATTATTGCTTACAGCTTCCTAAGATTTGTTAACAAAATCATTGACAATAGCTTGCACGTCCGACATGATTACAATTTCCAATAAACTACGATTATCAATTAATAAACATTCTTACTAATTAACTTTTTTTTGTAGTAAAATAATTTTAATGCTAAGTTTTTCGTTGCTTTCTTTAGAAAATTTAAAAGAAAAAAAATAAATAAGTGAAGAAAAAATTGGTTAAAAGGAAATAGAGAATAGACCTAGAAATAGACCTAGAAGAGAGATAGAAGTAGAAGACGGCGACAGTGTCGGTGCAGTTTCCCTTTGTCTTTAGGCTTTGGAGCCATTGTTGATTTTCTAGACAACCAAATAGCACTAAAGAAAGAAAGGAAATTGATGAGAGTTTCGACTTGAGAGAGGATAAGAGAGAGAGAGAGAGGATAAGAGAGAGAGAGAGAGAGAGAGAGAGAGAGAGAGAGAGAGTTTTTAGTGTTGTAGTTTTTTTTACAAAGAGAGTTAAAAGATATAAGAGTAGATAATATAAATATCTTATAAATAAAGGTAAAAACATAAAATGAAGGGGTAAGAAAATAAAGGGAAAAAATGGGTATATAACGCTAATATTTTGGTTTTAAAGGTGAGAGATGTAATTTCTTTAAATATAAACTTGAACTGACTCAAATTTAACAAATTAGGTCAATGGAAGTCAGCTCAAACCCGTTGAAAATCTAGCCGTGAAAGTTGGGTACATTTTGGCCAAAACCCGTTGATCATATAATCACGATTTAGGAGTGGATTGTGAATTGTGATTATCAAATTAATAAATAAATCCATGTGGCACGAAACTCCACATATCCACCGGAGGTGGCACACTTTATGTGACAGAAAATTTATGGCTATGAATCATTGTGTCTATGACACGGGATACAAGATTTTCCCTTATGTGACATTGGCAGCCGTTATAATGACCCCACAAAAGTCAGTCAAATACGAACCGCTCAAATCAGATAAACTCCAATATACCTCGACAGATGTCTCTCATCAAAAAGCAAGTTCACAGCATATTACCGTGTACGGTAACCCACCCAATAACTCCTCTTATCTAGCATCACCAAACGGTCTTCTGAATTCTGATGCATCTCTTTCTCCGTCTTTCTTCAGTAACCGAAAGCCAAAAAGGAATCAATCAGATCAATAAACAATCGCGCCAGATTGTTTTTGATCCAAACGTTTCTCTTTAATTTCAAAAAAACCGCTAAAAGAGTAATCGTCACTCTCTTCCATTTGTTTGCTAATTCAATAATTTATCTTTCAAATTGGTGGCAAACAGATTGAAGAAATGGTAGATAACGGAGAAGACATTCCTTCAAGGTACGTAGGGATCAAAATTAGGGTTTATTAACTGTAATTCTGTGACATGACATGCAATTGAAGTGATTTATGCGGTTTTATTTACAGGTACGAATTGTTGACTATGGTGAAAAAGCATTCACATTTACTAGGGAAAAATAAAGAGAAGGCAGCTACAGATGTGGAAATGGATGGGCATTTTTGGTATGATATGTTGGATTTATACTTTATTCGTGGAAAGGAGCCTAGAGGAAGACAAGATGATGATCTTGTTTTCTTTGTCAAAAAAATGGTTTGGTTCTTTGTATCAATTTTAATTTTAATTGTACTTTGTTGTTCATATTTTAAATTTATGCAATTAATTGTGTATTTTTTTTTTATAGGGAACAGAAGGATATGGTTTTAATGATAATATGCAGGGTGTCTCTCCTTATTTTGTACGCAGGTGGGCACCTAAGGTAAACAAAATTAATACTAATAGTTAAAGAATTAAATTTAAAATTATAGAAAGAATAGTTTAATTGCTATGGTGCTTATGTCTGTGAGGTGTTTTACTTTTGTCAACCAGTTGGATAGTTTGATTGGTGACAATTCAGAAGTAGATTGGAGGCGATCTTTTTACTTGAACTTAATTGCACATACTTCATTTACAGTAACAGTAGCCATTTGCAGGTAGTTCTTTTCCTTTCTGCATTTCAATATCGTGTCTTTCATATACTGTTTTCTCCCTCGTCGCTCATTAGTATCTTTTTTTTTTCCCCCAGTCATCAAATCCTTCGAAATCATCAACCTGGTGCAGATACACCATTGTCTCCTATATACAAGGTACTAGTTGCACAATTACATCAGTGTGTTGAAATATCCCACGTTGCTAACATACAATAATAATAAAGTATTAATAATAGTTAAGGTCCAACCACTCACTTGGCTAGTGTTAGTTATTTTGGATATGGTTGAACCGAAGCCCACCTGTGTTGCAATGTGGGCCTTTTGACACTCTTACCCATTTATCACTCCACCCATTTCAATTCAATATGGTATCAGAGCAGGTTTGGCCCGGTTTGTTAATTTCCGATTGTCCGTCTAGATTTCTAGTCCTAGCGGCACGGTCCGGTGATGCCGCTGCGTTTCAATTAATAATTCAAAGTTTAAGGGGAGTTTAATTGCAAGTGTCAACTGGGCCACAGTAAATGACAAAAGCCCAGTTGCACTTGAGGGGGAGTGTTGAAATATCCCACATTGCTAACATACAACAACAATAAAGAATTAATAATTGCTAAGGTTCAACCATCCACTTGGCTAGTGCTAGTCATTTTGGATATGGTTGGACCGAAGCCCATCTGTGTTGCAATGTGGGCCTTTTGACACTCTTACCCATTTATCACCCCACCCATTTCAATTCAATACTGTGTGACATTCTAAATGTTATCAAATTTATTGTTGCCAAATGAGCTCATTTTTTCTCGGAAATATTATCTACTCAGTTTTGCTGCAAGAAAGGAGAAATATACAGTTATTGCTTACAAATTGTTGAGCAATAATTAAGATTAATAATAGTTTGGTGCTTTTGCTTATTAATGCATCTGATCAACATGTAGATGTCCTGCACTATAACAGGTTGGAGAGGAATGTAGGTCAGGAATATGAGGCAAGAGGACTTTCATGTGCTAAAGATCATCATTTATTTATTTATGGTGATTTAGGATGGTTGCTCTAAACATTACTTCTATTCACTAGGCTTACAGACAATGTTCTTTAACTTTTGATGCAAGGCAGAATTGCAAAAAAATAAGAAGTTTAACCCTCTATTTGGTTCAATTTTGATATGAAATTCATTTTATTTCAATTGAATTTCTTAAAGATTCTTTATTTAATTTTTTTTAATGTAAGGCAGAATTGGAGAGAATAAGAAGTTTAACCATATAATTGGTTCAATTCTACTATGAAATTCATTTCATTTCAAGTGAATTTTTTAAGGAATTCATTCACTTTAGTTATATTTAATTCCGAAATTGTAATAAAATAGGGAAGCAAATTAATTTTCATTTATACCAAAAACACACACACACATATAGATAAATGAATTCCATAAAAATTTTATGGAATTTATTTGTACCAAACATACTCTAAAAGATACTCTGAATTGTGCTATTATCAAGCCTCTAAAAATCAATCATATCATCAAAATTAACCTCTGAAGCAATTGAAATATCTCAAAAAGAAAATTTGACCTTTGCAATTTATTCATGCATCTGAGTTCAAACAATATCTAGACCCAAATCTTCTTTTCTAGAGGCCAGGTTTGAATTTAAGTTGTTAAAAATCCATCACCAAAACATCTGAGATCTGTAAGAGGTTTTTCTTGTTAATTTCATTTCAGATGCATGTGTCTTTACATGGCATGACTCAGGCATTGTTCTGAGAAGCTTCTTTTCCTAATATTGTAAAGTTGAGTTCATTTTTTTTCTTTTGTAACTTGATGTATTCTGCTTGGGGGCATCAGATGATCTAGGAATGATGTGTGTTTTTTATGACCTATGATTCTCGGATTCATCTCTTTGACATGAAGCTACCTTGCCAAATGTTGCATCATGAACACTTAGATTGAGTTCAGGCTTTGATTAGTCTCTTGAAAAATTGTATGATTTAGATAATCTGTCCAAGCATGGTAATTTTGATGTGGTATTTGATCTCTGCAGGTTGTAAAGACCGTTTATGCATCGCCAAGTCGTGTGAATTTTCATTTGGACTCACAGAAGGCAAGCTGAGTCATTGCAAAAAAATAGAGTTTTTTGTTGGTTCATCATCTCCAAGTTTTACCTGATAATGTTGCTATATAATTTAGGAAGTAGAGACAACTCCTGCCTATCCAGATATCTGTTTTGCAGTTGATGATTTTGACTCCACTTTTGATGCAGTGGTATGTGCTAATTTATCTCAGTTTTGTATTTTAATATTTTGTCTTATGAGTTCTACTGTTTAGAAATATATATGAAAGCAGAGAACAGTGGCAACTGCTGTTAATACTTTTATTTATAGTATGTGTCTGGCCAATCTATGTTTTGTTATTTTTTCCTATTAGATATTCCATCATTATTTTATTTATGAAATTATTTATATGTCAATCTTCTCACATTTTTGTGTATTGTTAAAATTCTTTAATCTTTTTGCCTTCCTTTCAGGTTCTGACGGACACTGACCATTGCTATTGTGTACTTCTCAATGCACATGATGGTGCAGCTTTCCCTAGTGAAAGAGAGTCGCCTGATAGCAGTTCAAATATTAACCCCCCTCTGAAAGTTGATACTTATTCTGGGAAGACGAAGACTTCTAAGGTCTGGTTTGCTTTGAATTCTCACGTCAGAATTAACTAGTGATAGATGATGCAACTGGCACTTGGAATATCAGCTTGCACATTCCTTAACATTCTAGTAGTTTTTTTTGCAGCTCACTCTTTTTTCTGGGTTTGTAAGCTATCAAATGGTTCGAGAAGCATATGATGGTATGTCTTTGAATCCCACAAAATTTTGTTCTTGTTGGTTCAGTCAGAAGTAAACCTACGGTTGATTTGCATCATAGTTTTCTCCCATGTTGGTTGTATGGAAGATGCTTAAAATATGTAAAACCATGGCTTGATTGGGCTGCTCTATTGGATTTGATTTTGTAGATAACAGAATTTTCCTTAAAAACTTTAAACCAAGAATAGGCTAAAGCCTCGGGAAATGCAGAATAATCATTAAATTTTGTTCAATCATAGCTGCTTCTGAAACTGCAAAACCTTCAACAGCAAATAATGTAGTCCACAAGACTTATATTATAAGCAATACACTGTTCATTTTCTCATTATCCATCTGCAACTATAGTTTTTACTTCCTTGTGCCACCTTTTGAATTGAACTTCTTAAATGAAACAGTGAAGATCCAATTTTACTGCTACACAACCTTTATAAAATGCATTGATTGTGATGTTTACATGTCTTTTCCTTTGTCACCTTAAGGATGGTCATACTTGGTTATTAGTAGTTCCTCATGCTTAACACTTTCCTGGCTTAATAGCACAGTAAATGTTTATTTATAGTTTTGACTTTTTAAGGTTTCTCCTTTTATTGAGCATCTTTCAACTTACTGAATTAGACTTACTAGTGCAGTTATAATCTCCTGCAGCTCAATGACTAGTTAATTTTGAGCTTACTGTTGTTCTTCTGAATTGAATTCACTATTTATAGTGAATATCCTTTCTTACCTTTTTTTTTTTTATTGTAGCTCACCAAAAATTCATCATATGCATACTTTATCTTGCAGCTGGAAAGTCTCGATTTGGAAGTCTACTTTCGCTTGGTCATTCCCCTGGAAAAACTGATAAGCTATACATGAAGGGCCCAGGAGGACGAGGGGAGGTTGAAGTTGCCGTCTCTGGTGTTGCAGGTAGGGGCAAAGCTTTCTTATCTCTTTTGTTTGTTTCAATAGGGGTTTGGGAAAAGATGTTGAAATTAAATGTGATGCCATAGTAGTATTTCTGTTGACAAATACTGAATTTTCTTAACCATTCATTTTCTTATTGTTCAATATGTTATCAAGCAGTTTGATGTCAGCATTGGGCAGTCCCAAAACATAATAATAAAAATCATGGCGTTCGTCAGATTTGTATTCATGTCAGCATAACAGATAAAGTTCATCGCTGTTTGTTTGGAAAACGATGTGAAAGTTTTCTTCACTAGAAAAGCATACAATTTATTTTTGTTTGTCAAAACTTCACCCTTTCTAGGATTTTGGATTCTTAAGTTTCTTGTGAACAAGCTATGATACTCATTACTAAATTGAAAAGTGGGGATGTGGGGAATATGTTATGTGCAATCCTAAATCAGAGCTTTACTGTATCAGATCAAAGCCAACAGGATTTTGGCCCCTTTTCACCAGTCGCATCAAAAAGAGGATTTGGTATTGGCTCAATTGTCCGGAAAGCTGCATCCGTTGCATCTGTGGCAGCAAAGCACGCTTATGCAGCTGCCGCTGCCTCCACAAGTACTGATGAGGAGTTGGTGCCTCTCAAATGCTGCTTGATGTCTATATCATTACCCTGGGAACATATTGCATATGATCTTTTATTTAAGGTAAATCCACTGTTTCTTTGTTAACAATGTAAAAGCCCTCACTTTTTAGTATTGGCATTTTGTAGCATTGCTATATTATCCTTGTAGGTCACAAGGTAATTGTACTTTGTGTTTTTGTAATGTGGCTCTAGCAGCTGGTTACCCACTTCATTCTTTTGTGTGTGCATAATATTGAAGTGCATATGTTGTAATGGCATCAATTTGCTTAGATATTGTTCAGAATGTAATGCAGATTATATTTCCATATGTGTGAAGGGATTTTGATCATTCCTTCCATGGGCAGATGGGTGCTAATTTTTCTTTGTTTTTTTTTACTGCTGAATACAGGGAAGTCCTCCTGTGAACTTGTGAACATCTCGATGTGTCTACGACCTGAAAATGCAAAACAGGGGGTCTGACTTGCAAGAGGAAAGCGTACCGTGGAAGTTATCTTTTTAGTCCTGGCGGATACCTGCTTGTAATCAGCATTTTTTTTTAGTTTTGCATTGTCTCAACAGAGCTCTGTTAAAAAATATTGTATATTATCCATAATAAAATCAGTTAATATAGGCATCAGTTCATTGGTTAGGGATGCAGAGTTGGGTAAGCTCACTTATCCTCTTCTTTTTCCTTCATTGTTGGATGTCGACATGATGCTGCCATTAATTTAATCATAGGATACCTCAGCTTCTAGTGCATTAAGCTGCAAATATGAGATGCTGGCAATGCCTTAGCAGTTACGATATAGAAAATACTACATCCTACCAGTTACCATGTAGATGAATGCTGCCTTAAAATCGATCATGTTTATGATGAAAACCGTTTTAGGCCCCATTTGGTTTTAGGCTCCGTTTGGTTGACCGGATAGAGTTGGCGTTTAACGTTTGAAACTCCATCCGCTAAATATTAGATGTTTGGTAAAATAGTGTTTGGAAATTTCAAATGCTAGCGGTTGTAAAAATATAACTAAAGGCTCAAACGTTAGAATTTCTAGTTGTTAGTTGTTCGCGGTCTGTCTTCTGTTATTTGCCGTCCGTCAACAGTTAGAATACAACCGCTCAACCAAACAGTCCCTCCAAACAGTCAAACAGGCCGTCCAAACAGTCAAACAGGCCCTAAGACAGAGAAATTAGTATTAGGCATGTCCAAATTCTTTTTTAGCTTTATTTTCCTCTGCTAATTATGAAGACAATTCGTTTATTACTTTTACCATTTTTACTGTACCCTTTGTTAATAGATGGGATGCCGAGGCCCTCACCAAGGCATGTGCCACTGCCTGCTAACAAGGATGGTAAAACTTCATTAGCGGCATCAAACGATTCATCTAGACTTTTGCTATATCCATGTTTCCTCGTCTTGCCGACCTTTTTTCTTTCCTTTCTTAATTCACTTTTTTTTTACTACTTTTTCTGAATTCACTTTGCTTGGTAGCTTTGGAGGTTTGTCTTCCTACTGGCTGATTGCAGGTGGCCCATAGTTGCTTTGTGTCTTTGGTCCTTTAGCATGCTTCAGCATAATCTTTCTTTCTTTCCCCCTCAATCGAATTACTTTTGCAAAGCTTCATTGGATTTACAATAGGGAGGGTCAATATTTTACATGACATCAAAAAAAACCCAAATTTATGTTTTACTGCAATTAGATCTATAATTTTGGATTTTAATACAAAGGATAAAATGCCATTTATCTTTTTCAAAAATTCATTTTAACAAATTTTCACTTCATTTGTTACGTGTGAATTATGAAAAATCTAGTGGAGTTTGGCTAATATTGCATAATTAAATTTGATCATGTTAACTTCATTCCATACAAATTATTAGATGCTACAATGCAAAATTATTAATTAAATTGCATCGGAAGGTGTTGTAATGAACATGGGATAAGGGTAGGCGGCCACATCCTGCCTTCCTTCGTCCTCTCTCTTATATCTTCCTGTTCCTCTGACTTCGTTCTTCTTTCTCAACACCACCTCAATCCTTTTTTGTTTTTTGTCAGAATTCTCACTCTTCCTCTCAACACCACCTCAATTCATTTTCTTTGCCAAAATTTCCGGACTCCGCCACTCTTGATAGCCAATCCCCTGTATTTTGTTCTATATTTGGCATTTCAAAACCGATTGTAGAGGCACCCGGTTAGCAACCCATCATTTCTTTGGATTATGCTTAGTGGGACCTAGTGTTGACGTTGGTTCAGAGTCTAAGAAATGAATATTTTACCTAAATTTGCCCATCTTATATAGTTCCACCAAATTGGACAGAGAAGTTAACGATGGACCTATAATGCATTTGTATTGACTGATGTTTATTTAGAGATTCAATCAATATATGGACTGCAATTCCAAATATATTACTCTCGTTAAGGATATACTAGCAGCTACAAAATTGTTCTAAATCCGGCTCCAATATTGCTACGATTCACGATGATCAGCTTAAATATGGAAAGCAACTGATGAAGAAATCAATTTGAAAAGGAAGGGTGGATGTCGAATATCAACTATCACTTGAAATCGATACCAAACAATTCCATTGAAATTAGGTGATAAAATGAATTTATTTCAAAAAAAAAAAGTGATAAATGAATTAAACTGTGAGGATCAATCTTACCAAAAAAAACTGTGGGGATTAAACATCAAAAGCGAAGAAAAAAAATTAAGTAGGTAACCTTATTTTGTTATTATGAAAAGCATTATTCAATTCAAAAATTGCGATC
This sequence comes from Bocquillonia castaneifolia, assembly GCA_948193215.1. NCBI lineage: Eukaryota > Viridiplantae > Streptophyta > Magnoliopsida > Malpighiales > Euphorbiaceae > Bocquillonia > Bocquillonia castaneifolia. Next base: position 9,792 of record CANYLF013407952.1, read on the forward strand.
CTCGGCAAGCCTTATAACTATAATTCTAACTATTATTCAATTCGCGAAGTGATTAATGACACAAATTGATTTAAATCAAATGAGATTATAATTGAAAATCATTTTTAAGCATGACTTTTTAAGAGGAAAACATTTAACAATCACAATTTTCCAAACACTTTAAAAGTTTAAAATTACTATTATATCCCTCATTATTTAAATCAGTTTGTACCATTCAACATTATTGAATTCAAAAATTATAATCCCTTATAGTTAAAAGTGAATTATTAACAATACGTTTGCTCTTCTCAAATTCGAAAGTCCAAAAGTTAATATTCTTCCAATAAGGTATGCAGGGCTGAGCACGGGTCTTGGGTTATCCGAACCGGACTGAAAATCGAACCGAAAATCCTGAAAACTGAAAGTTTTATTGATGTTTTGACTTGTACCGAATTGAACCATCCCGAAAAAAAAAAATTTATTTGGTACAGGACTGGGTCTTTAGTCTATTCCGAACCAGAATCAAACCGAACTGAATCAAACTGAACCATCCCGAGCCATTCCGAAATAATATATGATTTTATGATAAGCTATATAATATTACCCAAATATTGTATAAATAATATTATCATTTATGTAATTTTTAATTCTTTTATTTTTATTTGTTCTGTGTAATTATTTTAAGTAAAAATTAAATCGAGAAAATCTTATCTAATTGATGATGATAATAAAAAATATGATAATATTAAGTATTCAATACATTGTATAATTAATAATTAGTTTTATAACACTGTGTATATATAAAAATATAACAATGTATCATTTATTTTGACATATATGTATCCTTAGTGGCGAAGTCACATGTAACACAAAGTGATCAATTACCCACCTTTTATTTTTGAATAGACATAATAATCTTAAAAATCTATTTAGATTTCCTAAAAGTTAAGAATTTTCCCCTTAATTTTGATCTATAGATGAATTATTCCTATTAATAAATGTATTTTTTATTTTTCATTTAAATCCTATAAATACAAAAACAAGGAAAAAAATTAAAAACTTTACGTTAAAATTTATAATTTACATAAAAAATTTTATATTTTATTCTTTTATACACAAGTTTTATAGTTAAAAGTTTACTCGTATCAAAAAAATATAATTAAATTTTACTCCATTTTATATAAATTTCTAGCTTCACCATTGTGTATCCTTATTTTTTGTACGTATGTTGCATATATGCTCTAGAATAATTGTAATTTAATATTATATTAATTACTCTTTTTTTTAATATTATACTAAGTAAAAATATAGGCTAAAAAATAATTTCTTTTAGTAATTATAGGCTAAAAATATAAGTAATTTTAGTTTAGTTCATTCTCTATCACTTCTATTTTTATTAGTAACTTATAATTAAAAAATATGATAATTTAAAATAAAATTTATTGATTATTTTTAAAAATTTCATTTATACAGTCTTAAACTATCCTTAAAGAACCGAATATCTAAACCAAACCGATCCGAAAATTTGGGATGGAATGGGACGGAGGTATTTTTTTATGGGATGGTACTGGTTTTTTGATTTTTAAAGAACAAAATTTTAAAAATGTTCCGGAGATTTTGTGATCCCCAAACCCTACCGACCCGTGCTCAACCATAGATATGTATAAAATATGATATTTGTTTCCAGTGTATATAATAATTTATCAAAATTGATGGTCTAAATTCTAAATCTAAGTGCTATAAATTATTATATCGATAAAATTCATCAACTGTCTCGGTAAAATTTTTTTAACTCTGGCATTGAATAAAAGTATATATAATGAGTTTAGTAAGTAAATATACATGCTCGTTTTGTGGTTTCTATTTCACTGACCATGGTTTTGACAAATTAGATCTCACAATAGAACCACATAAACCATTTTAATGAAAAAACCTAACCTAGCTAGGCTACTAAATGAGGTCGGAAAATAGTAGTGTAACTTTACGAAGGATCCAATTATAAAAGGAAGAGCACATGAAGGCTACTAGGGAACTGAACCTGATTAGTAACAGACATACGACGACTGAGGCAAACAGAGATGCTTAGATTCGCTTAAGGTACTGATCCAAAAGTATTAATTAATGTAAGAACGTGTGCATGTTAGTCTCCACTTGTTATATGTTTTGCTTTCTTATTTTTTCCTAAATTAACTTGCAACAACCAACACTAACTTCCAGACCACCACCCCC
>CANYLF013408653.1:0-16136 GCA_948193215.1 Bocquillonia castaneifolia
TGTCACTCAAATTTTCCTCCACCATACAACCCTCAATTAAAATATTATCTCCCAATTAATCCTTAACACTTATTTCTATTACAATTAACTCCCTCAACTTTTCTTACAATCTAGTCCATCAACTAATCCAACTCCCACAATCCTTATTTCACACAATATATCTAACCACATCTTATGCAATGTATCACCCATTAATATGATACCAAAGACATACTTAGTGAAATGGTTTAATATACTTAAATGCATAATTAATCCATAATTAATTATGGCCGTTACAGGAATAGTTATTTGATGCTCAAAATGGATTTAATCCATCAAGAACTCGTTTATCGTGTTCTTCACATTCTTAATCCCTGTTTCAATTTTCTTTTTATGTTTTGATGTTATTCTTGATGTAATTTTATGTTATTAATCATTGTAAACTATTTTGGAATCTTTGCTTGTGTTTTGAAACGTTTTAGATTGAGTTTTGTAGGTTTAAACAAATCTGGAAGTCGTTCCTCCCGTTCTGGGAATTTACTGAGGAGCACGGATCATCGAAGAGGCGCATGGCTCAATGAAGAGGCGCACCATCACTTGCTAAAGGTGCACGCCTCTAGACAAATGTGTGCTCCTTTGTCTAGAGGTGCCCAGCAGTCAGCCAGGCCTGTTTGAGGAGTTTTAATGCTTTTGGCACAACCCGACGATTCTAATGGGTTCAAGAATGTGATAAAGCATGCCCAAACGGCTGTTCCAATTTAAGATTGCTTTAATCAACTTATAGTTGCTAGATGTATGTTTTGGGGTTTCAACTTAGTATATCACCCTTAATCGCTTGTTTTATATGTAAATAATTGAAAATAATTAAAAACAACTAAAGATAATTCCTATTCGGCAAATTAATAGTTAAAATCAACCCTCCTGCATGCTTTAGACTTAGGAATAATTAAAAGCAATATAGTAACATTTGAATTACCTCCATTCTTAAGGGTGTATGTATATGGCATGTGATCGTTCATATCTATCATCATATTGTTTATGTGATTTAATGCTTTGGTGGTAACTTCTTCATTCCTCTGATTCCCTTACTGTCCAGGTTAAAATCAGTCTCTAACTTCTTACCCTTCTTATGTCTTGTAATTACTCTATCTTCTTAGTTAGGGTAAAAATCATATCATTCTTAAAATCCCTATGGCAACTGAGAGGGGGGGGGGGGGTGAATTGGATGTTTAGCAAAAATAAACTTAAATGCTCAATTAAAACTTTTAATCAAATAATGATAGCAATTCAATTACTTAAACACAATAACAATCAAAGTAATTAAAAATCAAATCAAAGACAATTAAAAAAGCAATTAAAGCAACCAAATAAACAATCAATCTCAATCAATCACAAATCAATATGAAATGTAAAGAGATTAAGGAAGAGAGAATCAAACACAAGGTTTTATAGTGGTTCGGCCAACTCCTTGCCTACATCCACTCCTTAAGCTCCACTTGAGATTTCCACTAACTTTGATCCCTTTCAAGGTTCAAGATCAAAACCTAAGTGTTTTCTTTGGCTAACACTTAAACCTTTAGTTGTGTTTTCTAAGGCTAACACATAACTTTCATAATGTGTTTTCAAAGGCTAACACAAAAATCTCTAACAATGTGTTTTAATGGCTCACACAAAACCCTCAACTATATGTTTTAATAGCATACACAAAAACCCCAAAACCCAAGTGTTTCTTAGGCTAACACTTAATTAAACCTTTCACAATGATGAAATTGAAAGAAAAACAAGGTTTTTCTAACTTACTCTTAAAGTTAAAGAACAATTACAAATGGTTGGAGTGAATTAAGAACCCACAAAGATTATAATTGAAGTTTAAAAGAAGAATATGTGGGTTTTTGATGATTTTATAGCTTGATGATTATTCAAAGTTGTTTCTCACATAACCAAAGTGTTTTTGAACTCTTCTCTTGTTCCATTTGATGTCCCAAGTGTGTGTATTTAAGCTCCCATGAAAATAAAGCCATTACCCATCAAAAAAATGACTAGTTTTTAGCTTAAAATCATCACTTGACAGACCACAACGACCGTTACACTATCCGCAATGAGCTGGACTTGCTCGTGTAACTCTCCGTAATTTTTTTTACTAAAATTTGCTTTCACAACAATTGTTACACTTTTCACAACGGTCATTGTGAATTTCAAATTATCATAACTTTCGATAGACAGCTCTAAATGCTCTAACATTTTTATGGTAACAACTTCCGCCCTTCCTCTACAACTTTGTATCTCAAAAACTTTTTTCAGTTCAATCATCTCATGCCTTAAAAAAATCAAGACATTTTGGTGCTCCGAATTTTGAGCAAGTCTTACTCCGACATGAATTTCTCCCAATCTACAAATCCTTTTGATGTGATTCTTATTGCATATGAAACTAGATATTCAGAGTTATAACCATGTAAAATTTCATGTCAAAAATCCATGTCTAAAAGTTTTGGAATCATTTGGAAGATGACCCATGTGCATAGTTCTATGCATCCAATCATGAACATAATTCACTCAAAACTGCATAACTCCAACAATAATGCTCCAAATTGAATTCTCATTTTTTGCTCCAAAAACTAGACATCCGTAGCTTTCCATCCACATATAATTAGACCATATACCATCTCTTTAGCTACATCAAAAAGCTACTCAAATATCAGACTTGGTGCAGTCCCAACATTATCTGGTTTCTAATTCTTCAAAACTAAATTCTCCAATGTCTCTTAACATCCCCAAAACTCTCCAAATCATATCCTTAACTCATTATCATTAAACTCTCACCAAATCCCAAGTGTTTTAATGAGGTTTACACTTAAACCTATCCACCTAAGATAATACCCTCTCCCAAGCTTAATCTAACCAATTCCCAAGTGTTTTAGTTAGGTTTACACTTAAACCTGTCCATCTAAACTTTCATTCTTACACTCATCAAAACTCATTCCAATCTTCATATAACATCTTGAACACCATTGAGAGCTTCATCATCATCACTCATATTTCACCAAACCTATTCATCACTTCATTATCACTCAATCTTCATAACTTCAAAACCTTCTCAAAACTAAGAACTTCATCAAATGCTCTTGTGCAGCATTGCATCCATCACCTATAAATCACTTAGCAAACATATTAGTGCTAAGATAATGTTTTGCATCATCAAAATCAATACTAGATCCGTGGGGTCAACAATTCTCTTTAGTCCTATCTTCATTCTTAGGAATTTCAGTTTCAGGGCCTTTCTTAGAATTTCTCACCACGTTCTAAACTTCTTCCCTAATTATAACCCTCATGCCAGTTATCAAGGCTTCTATGTCCAAATTCTAAGATGTTATATTGACTGAATTTTCTTCTTCAGATGCTTCTAATCTAGGGCTGTCACGAATTAGTCGTCTATCTATTCGTCTCCAAGCACAAGATAAGGATTATTAATCTATTATCACTATAAAATAAATTTGTTACAAACATGCATGTATGCAAGACAAGGAAAACAAGAAAACTGTTAGTTGTATAAGTAACATTTACTATCAAGTGGCATGCCTTCCAACCTTATTACTCTCACACATGTGTTCGGGGGTAAAGTCCATTTCCTAGTTCACGGTTTGGCTACTTTCTTTCATCAACAGGAGATGATAGTACCATTGAGCATGCATATATCTTTCAAGCGTCCAAACCAAATAATGGTATTTATGATAATTAAGTCTTTATCATTTGCCTCAATTTATATTCGAGTGGCTGTAGTTTCGGCATAGGCTTTAGACTTAATGATCATAAATACTCATGGCAGCATTACAAATAAGCAAGATTACTTGGGTATAGCCTAAGGGAAATTACTACAGCCACTATATGCAGGTTTCAGGACCACCTGGTTGGCTAAAAGGCTCCCACAGCAAGTAGGCTAACTTTTACCGTCTCCTCTATCAAGAGTGCAAGCAATGAGAAAGTATACTCAATTTGTGAGTGGTAGTTACTGATAATACAACCCAAGACATGAGTGAAATCGTTGGGCCGCATTATAAGTAGTACCGGGGCTAAGGGACATGCAAAGAAATGCAATGCAGAAAAGTAGAATAATAAATAAATTAATTAATTAGATGGGAAAGTGCTCGAAATCTTATTCTTTTTAAATTCATTTTATCTCCAATTGAGTCGCCATTGTGGATAGCAGGGTGTGCCCACAAGGTGTCCAATGGTCAATAACGACCGGACCCACTATGCTATTTAAAGAAGGGATTTTTATTAAGAAAATGTAGAGTCACCATCTGATTGCATCGTGATTGCCAAATGATAACAAACAAAGTGATTCCTTTAGAATGTCATTCATCATCACTCCATATGATTTTTGGGTTCAAAATAAGACATTCCATACAAGGCAATTTCCCATTTAATTAATTAAGGATGTTATTATTTCCTACAATTTGGCAAATAATTTAGAAAAGCGATAAATCATCCGGAAAGTCATAATGGCACTGGTATAACATTGGATGAATGATTGTCCCTAAATTATTTCTTGCTGGCTATTTCCCTACATTAATCCACTGGATTAGCTCTAGTCGGATTGAGTGCAGTTTGCTGTGATGGTGGTTTTCTATAGTTATTTTAGTTACATTTACCGAATTAATTATTTACCTATTTATTTATATGCTATACATCCATAATCAGTTTCAAATATATTTTACATGATTTACAAGTTAATGATTGCACATTAATTAATTATAATTACCTGGTGATGGATCTAGATTTGATCTACTAATAAATCTCCAAGTTGTTTGAATAACCTGCAAAAGAAATAGAGATTACGATTGTATCAAACGTAGTGTCCAGATACCACTCTGATGCTTAAGTCAGTAGTGTACTTGAATTGAATTCCCTAGACTTTAAGCATTACATACCTATTTATAGGAATAGCTAAGGCATCAACCCTAGCTTTACAGATAACTTTTCCTTGATAAATAAGGCTTATCGCTTATTGGTAGAGTGTCTTTAGGACTCCAAGACTAAGTATCATGATAATATTAAGCTGCTTTATTATACATTGACCTTAATACCCTTTTGGTAAGACGTATATTGGTCTCATTATTACCTTATAGTCTGTCTGAGCCTAGCTGGACTTATTCTTGGTATTGATCCGTTAGGCATGTAAGGGTATTCAATGGATTATCACCGAGATAAATGACATAAGTGATATATACATACACCCTTAGAGAAATGAAAGGATAAATGATTTTTTACCAATTTTAACCTATTATTTACTAGGTTTAATTTATTAAACCATTTTATTATTCTAAACAGATACTTGTAATTGCAACGTGAAATAAACAAAGTTAGAAAATCTTACCGATCAACGGGTCGGCTCTTTGGAGAAGAATCGATCAGTTGATCTTGAAGCTTTGGCAGGATCTAGATCTTTAGGTCACCCACTTCATGATGATCAACCACATGAATGATGTCAAAGTGCCGACCGATTATTTGCCAATAAGCCATCCGAATCTTCAATGTAGGCCCAGGCCCAAAGACATAAAAGTATATATGGTACCACAGTCGATCAATTGATATAAGAATTAGATCAGCCGATCGGCTGTTCAATGAACCATAGGAAAGCCACCAAAGGACCGATCGGTGCTGTAACTAGGGGATCGAAACTTCAAATGCTTGTATCAACCTGTTTATTACAAATTTTTCCAAATGAAATATACATAGCAGTAAATAGGGTCTTAAAAAAGCTATGGGGGTCCTAAAAGGGTCCTAAAAGAGCTAAAGAGATGAGCTTTTAAGGTTCTTGAAGTAAATGAATTAAAAGCATATTTTAGTTCATTTTTAGTGATTTATAGCTCTGAACTTCATTTTGTTTATTCTAGCAGCATCTTCTCCTCAACAAAATATTAAAAACATGAACAAAAAGTTGAATAGAGTTAGTTTATGAAAGGATGAAAGTTGCAGTGAAAGAAATATAAAACATAGTATGTAAAGAAAGCTTATTCTGATGAATGAAGCTTCGTGGATGGTAGGTTGTCCTCAGAGTTTATGATTGTTACCACTTCTAGTAGAAATAAGCTTCAGAATCAAATCATTTTCTCCTCTGAAAACTCAAGAAAACTCCTTGTGTTTCTTCTATATTTTTCACTCTCTTCTCTATAAACTTGCTAACCTTGCTCTAATGTTATTGTCCTCTTTCAATTCAGCATACTTATGTATTTATAGAGAAATACACAGGTTTGCTGCTTCCATTGCCACCATGTATTTCAACCTCTCTACACACGCAACCTGTCCAAATTAAATGATTTGGACAGAAGTGCCGATCGGTTCTTTGGTGAACAACCGATCGAATGTTCTCAAAGAACCAATCGATCATTCTCTTACTGAAAATGGGCTTTGACTGATTTGGGCCTTAATGGTTGCTCAAAGCAGCAATCGATTTATTGTAAAAGAACTAATTGACACTCTGTTATGGCCTTTTAATTCAATTTGATTCTTTAACTTATTTCTAAGAGAAATAGGCGTATCATAGTGGTCTATTACAGAACGTATTCATCATCGGGCTCCCGGACCGCTTCCACAGTCCTGGATCCAAAAATTTAATGTCTACAATATGTTTATTATAATTATATTAAATTACTCAATATATAGTCCTAATTACACTTGGAAAAAGGACATATTTTTTAATTACTATAGAAATTAAAAAAATCAACGTGGCGCTATTTCAATACCTCACTAATCCTATGTGATAGAATGACGACTCATATGATTTTCTCTCAGTTTTGGAATTATAATATTATAATAGATAGATATGGATGTTTGAATAGATTAAACAAACATAAAACTATAAGTAACACTTTCATTTAGAATAGCTATAAAAAAATAAAGGGAAGTGAAAAGCCAAATATATAGAAAAGTGAAAGAAAAATATCTTAAATAATAGAGTCGTATAATATTGTAATCAAACTATATAAAAAAAATTAAGGAAACAAAGTCATTAATAGAGTGTGCAAAACATACATACATAACATAACACACACACACACACATACACACCCCTGTTGACCCCAAGGATCCATTAGTGATTTTGATGATGCAAAACATTGTCTTAGCACTAATATGTTTGCTAAGTGCTTTTATAGGTGATGGATGCAATGCAAGCGCACAAAAGCATTGGATGAAGATAACTAAAAGATATTGAGGAAATTTGATTGTTAATAAAGATGTGATGGTTGCAAAGCAAATGCAAAAAAAAGCATTTGATGAAATTCTTAGTTTTGAGAAGGTTTTGAATTATGCAGATTGAGTGATGATAAAGTGATAAAAAGGTTTGGTGAAATGTGAGTGCTGGTGATAAAGTTCTCAATGGTGTTAAATATGAAGATTGAGAAGTGTATTGATGATGATTAGATTAAGAGTTCCATATGTGGATAGGTTTAAGTGTTAACCTTATTAAAACACTTGGGGTAATGGTGTTTAGCTTAGGTGGATAGGTTCAAGTGTAAACCTCAATAAAACACTTGGGTTAATTGGTGAGAGTTTTTATGTTAAAAGTTAAATACATGGAGTAAAAAGATAAAATATTTCATGTGCTAATTGAACCTACAATTTTTGCACATTGGACATGTTATATTGAAAGTTTAGAACTTAAGGAAAACTAAATGTGTAGAGTTAAATTCGGATGGGCTGGTTTATATGAATAAACTACACTAATTAGGCGATAATCATATTACTCCCCCCGTTCCTTTTTATTTGTCGTTTAAGGTTTTTGCACAAGTATTAAGGAGGCTATTAATTAGCCTACTTTGTAGTGTTATATGCCAATATTATCCTTTTGTAATATTACTTGAGACATTAAATGTTAGTCATTTAGAGTATTAGTATAGGAGGGCAAAATAGGAAGAATAGCAATTAATAGTGTCTTGAAATGTGAGAGAGTCAAATATTTTGGAACAAAATCTAAACCTCAAAGCGTCAAATAAAAAAGAACGGAGGGAGTACAAATTATATATGGATAGAAAGTTCAATATGTCTAGTGTTCAAAAAAAATTTATTTGAATTTTTGGAGTTGAAAAATTAAAGATATGAATTTTTGAGTAATTTATGGTCATGTTGTCAGACAAGGAATTACACATATAGGTTGTATTCAGAATTGTGCCAAAAAATATAGAAAAACCATTTAAACTTGAATATCGGTGGAGTTATAGCCCTCAAAGTCTACTTTTCAATGCAAAAAATAGTGAAGCATTTTGAATTTTCTACAAGGAGATATTCATGTTTGAATATAGATTGCTCCAGCTGAAAGTCACATGCTTTAGGCATCCATTGTTTGAATTATTGTAGAAAATCTACAAACTTCTAAAAAATGAGCTTTAAAAGGTATGGATGTCTAGTTTTTTTTTTTTAAAGAATCATAATTTTTCAATGCGTATAGCTGGAGATATTGAATTTCAAAGGAGACATGATAAATTTGCCAAACAAGCTGGCAGCTTTGAAGAATAGAGCCTCACCGATCAAGTTTGAATTTTTTGGTTGATTAAAAACGACAATTTCTGATTTCCTGCCTATAAAAGGAGGTATTTGGGGCATCAAAAGAAACACAAGAGCTTAAAGGAAGAATAACAAGTTAGAGTCATAACATTCGCAAGTTATTTAAGAGTTTATGTTGTAATTGCGAGCACAAACCTTCATTCTCCTTCTTATAATTTTCACTTTATTTGTGTGTTGTGTGAGAGATAAAACACAAGGAAAGGTTTAAGTGTGCACCTTGAAAACACCTGGGTTTCAGGTTTTGAGTGTTAGCCACAAACACTTGTTTAGGTTTTATGTTAGTCATCAAAACACATGTAAAGGTTGTGTGTTTGCCTTGTTAAAACACTTTGTTAAGGTTTCAGTGTTAGCCATGAGCACTTGTGTAGGTTTTGTTGTAGCCATCAAAGCACATTGTAAAGGTTGTGTGTTAGGCAAAGAAAACACTTGGGTTTTGATCTTAACCCTCAAAAGGATCAAAGTTAGTGAAATCTTAAGTGGAGCTTGAGGAGTGGACGTAGGCAATGAGTTGGCTAAACCACTATAGTTCTTGTGTTTGATTTTCTTCTCCCTACTCTATTTATATTTTTATATTGATTGATTTTGATTGAGATTGATTGTTTGATCAATTATCTTTGATTTGAAATTCAATTAGTTTTATTGTTATTATATTTAAGTAATTGAATTGCTTCCGCTATTTTAATTGAGCATTTTAATTTTATTTTTGTTAAACAACCAATTCACCCTCCCTCTTGGTTACCATAGGGATTTAAATTGCTATCAAAGCCTAGTGCTCTTTTGATTAACTTAATTGGTTGAGTTAAAGATCGTGACAATCAAAAGTGAATTTTATAGTTTGAAACCATTTTTTGATGGAAATGATTTTCTCTTTGAAAGCATCAAATGGAATTTTTCCTTGATAGTGATTTTACTGATTTGTGGGAAGTTGTTGAACGTGGTTTTTGCATTGATTAACCAAGGGGTGATTGGAATGTAAATGATTTAAAATTGTTTTCTTTAAATCTCAAAGCTATGCAAGTTTTGAGAAGCTCTTTATGTGATGATGTTTATGCTAGAATTGTTTCATGCTCTAATGCTCATGATATATGGAATTCTCTTGATTCCATATATCGCTATTGTGATCTAGTTGATACGTGTTTAGATATTGAAGAAAATGATACATATCAACAAGAAGAAAATGAGCCAAAAGATGAAAATGCTTATGAATAAAGTTCTCAATTTTTCTTAATCAATGACAATACTTGTATGATGGCCCTTAAGGAATATGAAGCTCAAGTAAGAAGAGAAAGAAACATGGAGTGTTCAACTTACTCAAGCACTAGTGAACAATCAAATAAGGTTGACTTCAATGAGGTGACATCAAACCTTTATTCCTCTAGTTATTGTTGTGATGATGATGATGATGAACTTTCATATGGAAATTTATTGAAAGGATGCATGGCTATGCAAAATGATATTGAGAAAGCCAAAAAGAAAAATAAAGTTTTCAAAAATAAAATTGATAATTTTGAAAAGAAAATTAAAGTTTTACAAGATGAAATATTTTCTCTGACTTTGTCTAAAAATGATTTACAAAAAGATAAAGATGAATTTGAGAAAAAGTCTCAAAATCTTGAAATTGTTCTTAGAGAAAATGAATTTCTCAAAAAAGAGAATGATGAATTAAAATCTTCTTTTTTAAAGTTTTCAAAAGGAAAAGAAAATTTAAATATTTCTCTTGGCTTTCAAAAATCATCATGTATAAGACATGAATTAAGTTGTGATGGTCCATCAACTTCATCATGCATAAATACATTTACAAGAGTAAAGCATGATAGAGCATAATCATTCACCTACAAGCATAAGAATGCTAGAAGAATGCATGCACACACCAAAGTTAAATTTAATCATGCATTTATAGGCCATATAGAAAGCAACAACCTTATAGGTCAATTGGCATATTCTTTGGTGAGTACTTAACACATTATTGCTTATTTAAACTATGATTAAAAATGTATTAAGCATACTTGTGTTGTGAACATGCATGATCTATTAATGGTCACTATTTTAGGGGGAGTTTCTATCTTTGTTGCTTGATAGCATTATTGTCTTTATAAGGGGAGTTTGAGATATATTCTTAAGTTGATTACTCGATTTGTTATCTCATGCAGTCTTGAGCATTATATTTTATGATTATATCCCTTTTGGTTTATAATAAGGTATGTGTTTTATATTTGATCCTATAGCCTTATCATGCTTGGTATATAATGCCGTTTGCTATCATGTTAGCATTGATGTCCCTTCCTCTCTATGTGCTATTTTTTTTGGCATGTGTATTCTCTTTGATGACAAGATTAGGAGTTTACTTGCATTCACATGCTCCTCTTTGCCTTATATTTTCATTTGGTATCAAGTTGATTATTTTTTTGGAAAGGGGGCATTGTTAACTTATAATTATATCATGTTCATATATCTTTCCCTCATCCTATACATATTTATATAATTTATCTTCCTTATTTATGGCATTATTTGAAAGTAATGTTGATTTGAGGGGGTGATAAATTGATTTTGAATATGCTTGGATTACTTTTGAAAGGGGGAAAGATATATGTTTTATTTCCTTGATGAATTTAACCCTTTGCTCCTAAAGTTTGTTTGAGTTAATATTATAGGCAAGCTTGATGAGTGAAAGTCATTCAATATGATGAGCAAAGCTAAGCTATACAAAGAGCAAGATGATATCCAGCCAAACTCCCCCAAGAGTGAAAGTGATTCAATACCCATCAAGGAAAGTAAATCAATTCTACTAGCATCATCATTAAGGCATCACAATTTGTGTTCCAGCCAACTTATTTCAACTTCAATTGGCATCATCATCAAAAATGATTTCAAGGATGAATCTTCATTAAAAGAGATAAGTTCTCTCCATCTTTCCCATTTCCTATATCTTTAATTAATTCTTAACATTTGTATACTTCTTATACCTTTTTGAATGATTCCAAAAGGGGAGAGACGTATTAATTTGGAGACTATATTTTGTCATCATCAAAAAGGGGGAAAATGTGTTTGCGAAGTGTTTTATAAGTGATGGATGCAATACAAGTGCACAAAAGTGTTGGATAAAGATAACTAAGAAATATTGAGGAGATTTGATTGTTAATAAATATGTGATGGATGTAAAGCAAATGCAAAAGAGCATTTGATGAAATTCTTAGTTTTGAGAAGGTTTTGAAGTTATGAAGATTGAGTGATGATGAAGTGATAAAATGGTTTGGCGAAATGTGAGTGATGGTGATAAAGTTCTTAATGGTGTTAAATATGAAGATTGAGAAATGTATTGATGAGGATTAGATTAAGAGTTCCATATGTGAATTGGTTTAAATGTTAACCTTATTAAAACACTTGCGGTAATGGTGTTTAGCTTAGGTGGATAGGTTCAAGTGTAAACCTCAATAAAACACTTGGGTTAATTGGTGAGAGTTTTTGTGTTAAAAGTTAAAGACATGGAGTAAAAAGATAAAATATTTCATGTGCTAATTGAACCTACGATTTTTGCAAATTGGACATGTTATATTAGAAGTTTAGAACTTGCGAAAAACTGAATGTACAGAGTTAAATTCGGGTAGACTGGTTTTTATGAATAAACTACACTAATTTGGAGATAATCATATTACAAATTATATATGGATCGAAAGCCCAATATGTCTAGTGTTCAGAAAAATTTTTATTTGAAATTTTGGAGTTGAAAAATTAAAGATATGATTTATGGTCATGCTGTTAGACAATTGATTACACATATAAGTTGTATTCAAAATTATGCCAAAAATTATAAAAAAATCATTTGAACTTGAATATTGGTGGAGTTGTAGCCCTGGAAGTCTACTTTTCAATGCAAAAAACAGTGAAGCATTTTGAGTTTTCTACAAGGAGATATTCATGTTTAAATATAGACTGCTTTAATTGAAAGTCATGTGCTTTAGGCGTCCATTGTTTGAATTATTGCAAAAAATCTACAAACTTCCATAAAACAAACTGTATATTGTTCAAAAGGTATGGATGTCTAGTTTCTAACAAAAAAAGAATCATAATTTTTCAATGCGTATAGTTGGAGATATTGAATTTTGAAGGAGACATGATACATTTGTCAAACAAGCTGGTAGCTTTAAACAATTGAGCCTCACCAATCAAGTTTGAATTTAATGGCCATTTCTGATTTTCTGCCAATAAAAGAAGGTATTTGAGGCATCAAAAGAAACACAAGAGCTTAAAGGAAGAATAACAATTTAGAGTCATAACATTCATAAGTTATTAGAGAGTTTATGTTGTAATTGCGAGCAAAAACCTTCATTCTCCTTCTTATAATTTTCACTTTGTTTGTGCGTTGTCAGACAAGGGATTGCATATATAGGTTGTATTCAGAATTGTGCCAAAAATTATAGAAAAACCATTTAAACTTGAATATTGGTGGAGTTATAGCTCTGGAAGTCTACTTTTTAATGCAAAAAATAGTGAAGCATTTTGAATTTTCTACAAGGAGATATTCATATTTGAATATAGACTGCTCCATCTGAAAATCACATGCTTTAGGCATCCATTATTTGAATTATTATAGAAAATCTACAAACTTCTAGAAAATGAGCTTCAAAAGGTATGGATGTCTAGTTTCTAAAACAAAAGAATCATAATTTTTCAATGCGTATAACTGGAGATATTGAATTTTGAAGGAAACATGATAAATTTGTCAAACAAGCTAGCAGCTATGAAGAATAGAGTCTCACCAATCAATTTTGAATTTCTTAATTGATTAAGAACGGCCATTTCTGATTTTCTGCCTATAAAAGGAGGTATTTAAGGCATCAAAAGAAACACAAGAGCTTAAAGGAAGCATAACAAGTTAGAGTCATAACATTCACAAGTTATTTGAGAGTTTATGTTGTAATTGCGAGCAAAAACCTTCATTCTCCTTCTTATAATTTTTACTTTGTTTGTGTGTTGTGTGAGAGATATTAAAACACAAGGAAAGGTTTAAGTGTGCACCTTGAAAACATTTGGGTTTCGGGTTTTGAGTGTTAGCCATAAACACTTGTTTAGGTTTTGTATTAGCCATCAAAACACATTGTAAATGTTGTGTGTTTACCTTGTGAAAACACTTTGTTAAGGTTTGAGTGTTAGCCATAAACACTTATGTAGATTTTGTGTTAGCCATCAAAACACATTGTAAAGGTTGTGTGTTAGCCAAAGAAAATACTTGGGTTTTGATCTTGAACCCTTAAAAGGATTAAAGTTAGTGGAAATCTCAAGTGGAGCTTGAGGAGTAGACATAGGTAGGGATGGCAATTATTCGGATTTTCACGGATATCTGATCCGAAAAAAGCGGATTCGGGTAGACTTTTATCGGATTCGGGTTCATATTTTAATATCTATATCAAATTCAGATCAGATTCAGATTTAGTTCGATGGATATCCGCTATTCGAATCCAATTCTATTGAGCGGATATGGATAGCGGATATCCACTATTCATATCTGATATCTGAGTAAATATATGTGCAAAATTATTTAATGTTTCATAGATTCAAAGTTTCGAGCCCACTTCAGTAAAAAATATCACAGAGAAACCAATTAATCTACTTTAGCTTCTTGTTCCATATCCAACTATATATTATATTTAAATACTACTTAGAGTTCATTTCAGTGCCAGATTTAAAAAATTTTTAGCAAAGTTTTTAATATAAAAAATTCAATTGTATGCTTTATATTAAAATATTGTTTCTAATAATTAGAATTATTTATTTATGTATTTCTGACATCTTTATCAACTGTAATATTCTTGAAGTTCGTTTTATTGTCCAGTCAAATTCTTGTTACTATATACAAATTTCTAATATTATTTTCTAATATTGTATTCTAAGTTAAAAGGATAACTTTCGTGTCTCATATCATACATTTGGACTTTATGAAAAGCTATAAGCACAAAGTTCTAAATTATTTGCTCAATTTGAAATAAATATTTAGGATTAAAATTTTGTAATAGAAAATAAAAGTTGGTTATAAATTTTATTCATAACTTTATTAATTACTTTGTTCGGCTAATATACGCACATATTACACAGATTGAGTTAAATCTTATAAAAATAACACATTTCATGAGACAAATTTTTTAAAAAAATCATATCATATAATTTGAATTATAAATTAATCTTGTGAAAATATATCATAGATTTATTTAATATTAAATTATTTCGTCCATATAGTGTCTTGATTTCATTAAATTTTATGACTTAACAATATTTTGAGAAATTTTTTACTTTACTTTAATTTGAGCTTTAAAATGCATAATCTAAAACAATTTGAATAAAGAAATTGACCAAGTTAAATATTATAAGTTGATGAAACTCATACTCAACCAAATTGTAAATGAACAGAGCTACTCATGAGCAACTTGGTATCAATTTCTGTGATGACTTGGCACGATCTTGTTTATGAGTTAAATGAGCCTATGTCTAGCTCAATTTTTTCATTTAATTAAGCGAGCCAAGTTTGAACATTAAAGTGCTCAGCTCATTTATATTTGTCAATAGCTCGATTAGGAGTTTATCGTCATATTCATTTAAAAGCTTGTGAAAAAACTCGATTAGGCTCGTGAATATATGAGCATAGTGGTGCTCAACTCCTTTTTAATTTAAATGAGCTTAAAACTTGAGCTTGATTTCGATTTATTTAATAAATGAACCGATTCTGAACATCCTAAAACTCGGCTCGATTACAATCCTAACATTAGTTTATTTACTACATAACTCAAGCACCATCATGTCATTTGTGCATTTGGTGTTCATGATTTTAATCAAACATTATCTACCTTTATTTTTCTTCATAGATATTTATTTATTTTTTAAATATTTCAATATAATGTATATAAAATATAATTTAAGTTAGTATTATGTGATTATAAATATAATAACAATTATTTTTATAATTAAAATTATTTATAAATTAAATATTTAATGACAAATTTATTTTTATATACATTATATGCCTCACTAATTTAATTACAATAAATTATTAATAGTTGTAAATATATATGTTAACTGAACTCTTAAAATATCACGAGCTTCTAAATGAATAGGCTCACAAATATTTTTTTATCTAGCGATTCTTGAATTTAAATGAATAAGTATATTAATCACAAACTCAATGTCATGTAAAACTAATTTCAAGTTTAATTACTTTAAATAAATGAAGATAAAATTAAGGTCGAGTTCGATTCATTTAGTTAACAATGAGCCCGAGTTGAGCTCATTTACTTAATTAAATGTTTAATTAATTTTTTTCAAGGAAATATTTAATTTGTATTAATTAAAATATATTTTATAATATTTAAGGATAAATATTATTAATCTATAGGATAATAATATTTTTAAAAAAAATTAGGTATATTAGAGAGTAGAGATATATATATGTAATTTTATAAAGGGCTATCTAGGTAATACATATCTTAAATAAAAATATGCTTAATTATATACTTGCTATATTTACATGAGACTATATTTAAAGATTAGTATTGAGCATTGACTTTTGATGACAGATCATTTCATTAATTACTCCTGTTTTATTCTTT
>CANYLF013409405.1:0-14238 GCA_948193215.1 Bocquillonia castaneifolia
GAACAAGCTCGTTTTTTTTTAGATTATTTTTATATCCATATATATTATATATATATATATATATATATATATATATATATATATATATATATATATATATTTATTTATTTATTTATTTATTTATTTATTTATTTATCTTAAATAAAAATATTAATTAAATTTTTAATATTGTCAGATATGTTTAAAGTCTAAAGACAATTATTATCATTTTTCTTTTATTTGAGTATTTTAGTTCTATCAAAACATCAACTGTACAATAATTACATTTTTTATATACTTCGGTACTTTTAAAAGATGAAACGCTGATAAAAGAAAAATTCTTCTGCTATGCTCATCATATTCTCTACTGGTTTTCTTTCTTCTGATTTCAAAATATTAAGGGTCATTAATTTCTGTTGATAATTTTCTTGAATCAGACGTCAACCTATCAATAGGTATTTTATTCTGATACTCTTTTTCAATTACCCTTCGTGTTTTATTAATACGTACACCATGTCATTTGATTATTCCATGCTCAATGTTAAATAGTTTTATATTCTTGAAACAAAATTACACCTCCACCTACAAATAATCAGGTGGGAATCATCATTAGTTATAATCGTTTTATATTCTTGAAACATAGTTACACCTCCACTTACAAATAATCATGCGGGAATCATTATTAGTTTTTTTTTATATAATAAAATTTTTTTAATGGTTTACGTTATATAGAAGAATGGTATTTTTTAAAAATATATATATATATTAAATCCAGAATTATTCTGTTGCTTGATCATCATCATCATCATTTTCACTATCATTATTAATGTCTAGTTAGTGAGATTTATGATGATATTCCAATGACTTTTAATTCCATAATGTTCAATCGACCCACATGCATCATTTGCTCTCCACATGCATCATTATTTGCGTAACTACTTGGCTTTTTAAACTGATATTGTCCCTTTAAAACATTTATTAACTACACAATAAAATTCATTCATCAGTTTTGCTAGTCAGACATAACTCCGATATAACCATCAATTTCCATCTGTGTTGAGAGAAACTATCGAACTTCTTTTTATACCGTGACACTTTCAAACTTCCTTATACAAGTAAGTATTTCAGTTCACACTTTTTCTATAGTTTTGTACTATTACCTTATTATTTGATGCATGGATGAAATCATTAATTATTTTATTCCTGTGAGATTCTTTTTATAGATTTGAAGAAACCAATTTATTATTTGAAACAATAACATTAATTTTAATATTATTTTTTTTACATTATCTTGCCAACTACGGTACTGATATTATTTATGTATTTCCTGACTTTAACACACTAGATTAAATTCAATTTTTATGTAAATTATTAGTATTATCTTTACGAAGATATATATATTTGTTTATATTTTAGACTACCACAAATAGTTTTATTTTCCCTATTAATTATATATCTTATTTTTTTATAAACCTATTTATTCAATTTATTACTATTTTTGTTAACGGCCAATTTCCTTTTTTTTAAATGAATAAATCTATATCTTTTTGAACGAAAGAATTTACTGCAATTTGTTCTAAGAACCCCATCGTCAATTATTTCCTTCTTATATGGTTATATTATTATATTAATATATTTATGTTTCTTATGGCCAATAAAGTGTGGTTTTGAATCAAACAAATATGTCCTTTCATATACATATATATTTATATACGTGTTCGTCCAGTACCAAGATTGTTACATCTTCGCCGCTTTTCACTTCTATTTATTTATTTAATTATTTATTATTCTTTTCCTTCTGTTTTTCTTGCCAAATTATTTATACTCATGTTACTGCAAACCTTTATCGGCGCGGTGCTAAAAATAATACTTTAACACTTTTATAATTTAAAATGAATTTAATCTGGTCCCGAAATTAATCAGATTATGTTTATTGATAATTTTAGGTCAGTAGTAGTCAGTCTAAGAGAGATTTGTCTCTTGGTGTTATTTTTATTTTCTGTAGGTTATGTTGATATTCCTCTGACTGCCTGATTTTTTTTCACAGCTGCTTGGACTAGATTTACTCTATTTCATGTGAATGGTAATTATAGTATATGACACGTTTTGTGTCGTTTTATTATATCTCTTTTCATAAAATATTTATTTAAATTATTTATATAATTTGTATTCGTGTTTTATATATATTTATTTGAACTGAATTATTCTATTTATATCTCTAAATTTTATTTATCTGAATTCTATTGATAATATTTTAAATTTCCGAACTTATTAAATTATTTGATATTTAAATTGCTACCACTAGAATTAAATATTTTAATAACACTCTTGTATTTTAGAGCTTTTAGGTTTCTGGGAACAGGCCTTTAGTGTCTTTTCTAAATTGTTAGCTTGACATCTGAATTAAATTGTGCAATCTTATAATTATTTAAATTATTTTTGGAATATGTTTATTATACATATATTCTGATCTGTTGTCCAATTTAATTATATAGTTGGGCTTTGAATATCTAATTGATTACTGAAATTTGCTATCTGATATCCGTTAACTGTTTGGACTGCTATATATATTTTCTGATTGTATATATATATCTGAAAATTATTAAATTATTTTTATGGTTTTCAAACCGGTACATGTGTTCAATTATATTTGTTATTTGTATTTGGGCCCTGCCGTGTGGACCATCACGGCATCAGGTGCATTTTGCTTTACGCATCATTTACATAATTAACTGCATTAGAACATCTGCATTGATACTGAGATGGAGGAGATCGGTATATCTGTTTGGTAGCGCGCTTACCTTTTCTGGCCTTTGATGGTGTGGTCTATCATCACCATGTTCTACTGTATCGTATATTTTATTACTGTATATTTTATTGCTTAAATTTAATTTACAATATTTTCGGTATGATTTAGAAATAGAAATATTATTGTTAAATTATTTGTGCATCTGTCTGTTCCCTTCCGTTGTGTATTATGATTATCATTCACTATGCTATTTTAGCTCAACCCACGTTTCTGTTATTTTTTCAGATCAGTAGATTTTTCTGTTGCTAGTCCAAGCTATCAGTTTCCTTGGAGGGGTCTTCTGATTTATTTTCCTGGTACAGCTTGATTCCTTTCTTCTTGGGCAGACCCTGTTATTTTATTTGTTCAGTTATTTGAATAAATTTGTATTCGGTAGAACTCCGCATTTTACATTGGAAATTGTTATTTGGATTCCGTTTTAGTTTGTCAGACCTTATTTGGTATTTTAATGATATTATCAGATTTTTCTTTTAGTTATCTGTTTTCTGTTAGGCTTGCATATGTTAATTTATTAATGTATGTGCTGGTCATGGTCCAAATTTGGGTCGTGACAAGTATTCACGAGAATATTTAACCAATAACTCTATTTTTAAAAGGCCAACTCTAGACTTAAAAAAACCCAACTCTAGTCATAAAAAACCAATTTCTAAACATAAAAATTGAAAAAAAAAACACCTCTAAATTCATAAATAAGTTCAAAAAAATAGTATATGGTGTTATTTCCTCATTGAATAATGGGTCTAAAACGAAAGTACAATTATATTTATATTTACAATTTATTAATTCTTATAATATAACCAAATTAGTTTTATTTATAATAAATAAATTAATTCGAGTTTATTCTACATTTTTATTTTATTATTTTTAACTATTCATCATAATTAATTTATAAAATAATAATTTTTTTTGATAGGTGGAGTACACACGCATCTATCGGAGTATTCTGGATCCTGTTTTACGGTTGTCCAGACTAATCTCCGGTTGAGAGAAGCCCCAACACTCTCCCAACGAGGGTGAGGCTCAAACTCGAGACCACCCTTGAATGGAGCTTTTCTTGACACGTGGCTTTGCCACTCGACCAAGACCCCGTTGGTTAAAATAATAAATTATTCTTTTAAGTATCTAAGTATTTTGTAATTATTAAGATTAAAATATATTATATAAGTAAATAATTCATTAACTGCACAATCATTTTATCGTGTAAAATCAGTTACCTAATTAAGTCTAAACTTATATAAATATTATAAGATTCCAAAATTTAATAATTTAATCGAATGAGAATTTATTTGTAATTTTAGTTATTATCTTCAATATTTAAAAATTCAATTGTAATTAAATCAATGACTTTTATTAAACTTTTTGTTTATTTTATTTATTATTTTGAAAAATTCAAGTAAATTAATAAATAAAACAATAAAAATAAATAAATCGAGATATTTTAATAATTTTTTTATATCGTAGAAGATGAAGATGGTAATAAAAGAAATAAAATTAAATTACTTTATTAGAATTTCAAATGTCACCACACTAAAGCTATATATGTTAAATTTTTCATCAACTATTTTTGTGTATATTAATGTCACGATCCAAACCTGGGTTGAAACGGTGCTAAGGAATGGGTAAGCTATGTGCCACCAAAACCATAACAAGCCTAATTTGAATACTATTTAAACCAAATTCTACTTTAATCAATACAAACTTTATTATAAATTGATATCCAAATTCACTTATGCTGGCCTTGGTGGTACCAATCCATCTTATTTTGAGCTTATCAACCTTATTTTGTGTTTGACAAAGCTTCTTAAATGTGTAGATTAAAGATCATTGAGCAAAAGTAAAAAATGAAAATGATCTGTAATTTGTGTCCACGAAATCATTATCGCCCCACGATGTCTTCACCATCACCCCCGCGATTGAAGATTTCACCCCCGCGATTCAGAGAGTGCATTTGGGTGAAAATTGAAGCTACTGTCTAGTTAAATTGAGCCCATGATCATGAAATTACCCGCGCGATTTAAGGAAACAGAAGACACATTTCAAGGGCACTTTCTAGTCTAACATATCACGCCCGAGATTAGGCAATCGCCCCCGCGATTTTAACAACCTGAAAACACATTTTCAAGGCATTCACTGCTCCTCAATATCATGCCCACGACTAAAAAATCACCCCTAAGATTTCAAGAAAGAGAAGGCATGTTTCAAGGCAATTTCTATGGGATGAAATCGTGCCCGCGAGCAATGAAATCGCCCTTGTGATTTCTTGGTCAACATAACCGTTGGAGGATATTTCAAACATCACGCCCGTGATTCAGGGTAATCATTGACTTTTGATTCAAATTTATCTATCCGTTGGAGACACATCTAGAGTTGTTTCTAACAGCTAATTTTGGGCATTATGGCTATAAATACCCCTCTTAATTGTGTTTAAGTAAACAACAGACATTCTTAAATAGCCAAACTCTTGCAAATCTTTTTCTAAAGTTCTTTGTAAATAAATTTAGTTGTGAATTTATTTTGTGTGGGTAGTTAAAGCTCTAGAGCATTTGTTGCTTGGGTTGAGTGATCTTTCTACCTTGTATAAGTGTCAATCTTGGTGAGGATTGGGAACACTTGGGTAGGTTTGGTGTTAGCCTTGTAAACACTAGGTTTGGTGTAAGCCTTGCTAAACACTAGGTTTGGAGATAGCCTTTGAAATTCTCTTTGTAAAGGTTGAAGATAGCCTGTGAAATCTTCATTGTAAAGGTTGGAGATAGCCTTAGAAATGTCCTTGTAAAGGTTATGAGATAGCTTGTGAAATCTCACATTGTAAAGGTTGAAGATCATTTGTACCTTAAGTGGGAGCTTGAAGATCATTGAAGATGTCGGGTGACGGCTTTGGAAGCTTGAGACCTTACTTCGATGGAAGTGATTATCCATATTGGAAATTGCGTATGCAATGCTATTTGGCTAGTGACCAAAGCAATGTTTGGGTTCAAGTCCTAAATGAATGGACTCCACCAACCACAACTATAGGCGAGGTGACTACAATGCTTGACAGGAAGGATTGGGTGGATCACATTGAAAAAGCAATGGTAAGAACCATAAAGCTATGTATGTTTTACTTGGTTCTTTATCTAGAGAAAAATGTGCTAGGGTACTTCATTGTACTACTGCCCATGTCATATGGACAACATTGGCAAACTATCATAAAGGTACAATAGATGTAAAGAACAAAAGGATTGAGCTTCTTGTTTATTAATATGAAACCTTCAAAAGGTAAGCTAATGAGAATGTCACCTCCCTCACCAACCGTCTTCTAGCTTTGGTGGAAGGGCTAAGTGAACTTGGTAAAATCTATAGCCCGGGTATAGTCAACAAGAAAATTCTTAGGTCCTTGCCTAGGAAGAAGTTTGAGGCTAAAATTGCTTCACTTGAAGATTCCAAGGAAAAGGTGGCCCAAATGAAGAACAACTTGTATTACTCTCCAAGAAAGTGATAAGGATGATTCAAGAAAGAAAAAGGTCATCTAGCAAAAGCAAGGATAGGAGGAGAAACAAAGATAGCTCCATGAAGAGTAGCTTCTCAATGAAGTGCCTTGAATATGACAAGAAGGGGCATATTAAACCGGATTGGCCTACACTCAAAGGAGGGCACAAGAAGAGCTTTAGTGTCAGATGGGATGAGAATGAACAACCTTCTTCTTCTTCACAAGAAGATAGTGAGAGTGAAGATGAGAGTGAGGATGAAGTTGCCAACCTTGCTTTCTTGGCCTTGGAGGAATCTTCTAGCGAGGTAAATATTTCTTGCTTACCATTTCTTCCTTCTTATACTTTTGATTGTAGTAGTGATGATGGTTCTGATGATGATGATCCCATTAAACTCATCAAAGATCTTAACACCCAATGTACTCACCTCTAATGTGAAAATGTTGAAGCTAGAAAACTTCGTGAGGCAAGTAATGGGGAAGTTGATGAGTTAAGAGCACAAGTAGAGGCGCTCAAACTTTCCCTAGGAGAGCTTAAAGTTCAAGTACTTGCATCTCAATTCAAACTCTCTTCAATGGAGACTCTTGTAAAAGAGAGTGACTCATTGAAATGTGAGGTAGAAGAATTGACAGAATCCATTGTCAAATTTCATAAGGGCAAGAAAAATCTTGATTCCTTATTGGTTTCATAAAGACCTCCCCTTATGAGACATCACTTGGGATTCAATGAATGCTCAACATCTTGTGGGACTTCTAGCACCACATTTGTTAAATCATCATCACCACCACAAACTTCTAGTGTTGATGTTGCTAAGACCAAGGGTCAGAAGCCTAAGTCTAAGTAAGGAGATAAGCCACTAAATGGCTCATTGGCCAAGAGGAATAACACCTCTCAAGGCAAACCTAAAGGAAAGCCATAAGGCAAGTCTAATGACAATACTCAAGGTAAATCTAAGGGCAAGCCAATCCCTAAAGGTCAAACTCTAAAGAAATATCACACAAAGCAAAAGGCCTTGAGTAAAAGGACCTCCTTTCCTAATGTTTAATGTCATTATTGCATGAAACATGGACACATTAATGTGTTTTGCCATATTAGGAAGGAGCAACTTGGCCTAAGTACTTTTGTTAATGCTAACCCTCAAGGAGCCAAACTTGTTTAGGTACCTAAAACAAAGAATTAATTTTCTTTTGCAGGTATGCTTGAGAACCTCAATGGGAGCAAGTGAATGGTATCTTGATAGTGGATACTCCAAGCACATGACCGGTGAGAAAATTTTATTCTCTAAGCTAGAGATGAAAAATGGAGGAATGATAGTATTTTGTGATAATGCCAAGGGTAAGGTAATTGGCATTGGCACAATCGGTAAGGAATCCTCTACTTGTATTAAAAATGTGCTTCTTATTGATGGTTTAAATTATAACCTCCTTAGTATAAGTCAATTGTGTGACAAAGGTTTCAAAATTACTTTTGATTTGAATACTTGCCTAGTCACCAAATCTTTGGATGATGAAGTAGTATTCTGATGTAACCAAGGATGCCTTCAAGCCATAGAGCAAGGATCGTTTAGCATATGATGGACCAATGACTTAATTGAGGACTAAGAAGTTCAAGCAAGCTTTGAATTCTTACTTGGAGCATCTCATAAAGATGGTCAACAATGGAGCTTTTGAAGATGACAACAATACTTTGAAGATTGTGAGCTTAATTGAAGTCAAACAAGCTTAAAGTTAACAAAGTCAACAAGTCAAAACCAATGGTCAATAAGTCAAGGTCAAGTTCAAGGTCAAGGGTCAATAAAGTCAATATTAGGGCATCATGGAGTGGTTGAACGAAAATCTAAACCTCTAGGGTGGCAGCCGCACATATGGAGTCTAAATTCAATTAGGAAGTTAATTTTCAGATTTCTAAGGACAGTGGATTGTTTTGGCCATAACTTTTGCTAAAAAACACGGATTGAGGCGATTCAAAATGGTTTAGAAAGAGGACTTCAAGATCTAAAATTAATTTGTTTTAAGAAATTTCATTGGAGGTCTCTAAGGGGGTCGAAATCATGTCGTAAAGTCAGGGTTGTACTCTACCAGCTTTTAGTTTCCAAGTAGGTTTATGATTTCTATTTTTTTGTTTGTTTCCTTTGTGATCTAGGAGAATTGGTTGACCTTCTTATTCTTCTAGGGTTAGAATTTTGTTTTAAGCACTATAAATAGAGTGCATATATGTTTCGGCTAGCCATAGTGTTTTTTTGAATAAATTTTCTTTGAGTGTTACTCTTGTTCATTAAGGTGTTCCTTATTGAATTTCTTGGAATTATATTAATTTGATTAGTTTAGTTCACATTTACCTTGTTTAATCAACTTATTAATACTTGTTAGTTTGTTAGGTTGTTTGAACACTCATCTTTTTATAGCTATTGATCTTAGTTCATCTACAACTAAGGGTGATAGTTTCATAATCAATTGCAAACATTCAAGTTAGATTCTTGGGCGATGAATTTGAACTTATTGGTTTGGGTGATGACTTTGCGTTGGGAGTTGATCAAATCAGTTTGCTTTCTAGCTTTGATTCCGATTTGTGTTTGAATGTATCCATTGAAGTTCGAGTTTGTATCATATTCAAGGGCAAAAGAACCAACAATCTCTATACAATTGACCTATACAACCTTACTAACCAAAATGTGAAGTGTCTTGTCTCTATTAGCAATGATGCTTAGCTTTGGTATAAAAGGCTTGGGCATGCTAGCTTGGAATTAATTGATAGCCTAAGTAAGGGGGAGCTTGTAAGAGACTTACCAAAAATAAAATTCTCCAAAGACAAGATATGTGGAACTTGTCAAAAAGCAAAGCAAGCTAAATCTTCCTTCAAGCCAAAGAACCAAGTAAGTACTTCTAGACCACTTGAATTAGTTCATATGAATTTGGTTGGACCTTCACAAGTAGCTAGCTTGAGTGGAAAACACTACACCTATGTCATTAATAATGACTACTCTAGATTTTGTTAGGTTGCATTCCTTACTCATAAGAATGATGCTTTTGAAACTTTTAAATGTTTTGCAAAACGTGTTCAAAATGAAAAAGGATATTTTATAACTTCCTTGAGGAATGATCATTGAAATCAATTTGAAAATGAAGCTTTTGAAAAATTTTATTCTAAAAGAGGTATTTCACATAATTTTTCATGTCTAAGAACTCCTTAAAAAAATGGTGTTATTGAAAAGAAGAATCATACATTGATTGAGATGCCTAGAACAATGCTTAATGGATATAATTTACCAACTTATTTTTGGGCGGAGGCCATCAATACATCATGTTACATTTTGAATCCTGTTTCTAAAAGAGCAATTTTGAACAAAACACCTTATGAGTTATGGCATGGTAAAACGCCCAACATTTCATACTTTAGAGTATTTGGTTGTAAGTGTTACATTCTTAGTACCAAGGATTATCTTGGGAAATTTGCATCCAAAATAGATGAAGGAATTTTTCTAGGTTATTCCAACTTAAGCAAAGCTTATAGAGTCTTTAATAAAAGAACTCTAGTTGTTGAAGAGTCCATGCATGTTACCTAAGATGAATCTAGTAAACTAGATATTGTGAAAGGTAGTGTTTCTTGTGATGAAATTATAGATAATCTTGACAATCTCAACATTGGAGGAGATAAAACTCAAAGTAAAAAGGAGCTTAACAAGGATGATGAACCACAAGAACAACATGCATTAGAATAAACAAGAGATGATCAAGCACATGTGGATCACCAATAAGTGCATGCACCACTAAAATTCACCGGATTACCGACCAAATTTAATTTGGTCGGTAAAATATATTTTTTTGGTCAGTAATCACTTTACCGACCAAGTACCGACCAAAAATTTTGGTCGTTATTTTCTCGGTCGGTAAATTACCAAAAAACAAAACGGTCGGTAAATTAACGACCAATTACCGACCATATGTTGACTAATTACCAACCAATAAATACCGACAAATTTATTGACCAAATACCGACCAAAAAATGCCGACCAAATTGTGACCATTTCATGACCATATTTTGCCGACCAAATGGTGACCAATTAGTGACCAAAATGTTTTGGTCACAAAATGGTCGGTAAATGGTCACTAAATTAACGACCATTTTCTGACCAATTACCGACCAATTTGTATGTAAATTGTTGGTCGGCATATGGTCACTATTTGGTCAGGAATTTTTTATCATTTATTTTTTTTATATATGGTTATTTTATTGTATATGAAATGTAATATATCATATATATTATTATTATATAATAATATTATAATAATATATATTATATTATTATATGATAATATTATTATATAATATATATATATATATATGATATTATATTTTATATATTTTTATATCATATATCATATACTAATATATAAACATACATATAATGGAAAAAAAACAGCAAATTAATAAGACAAAAAGAGTCATGAAATTTTAAAACTACCAAAGTAATAGTGTACGAAAATTAAGAGAAACATGTCAAGCAAAGTAATATATACATATATAGTGTAAACAAAATGAACAGTCAATAATCTACTAATCTAGTGTGATCAGCATCGTGAGAGGTATCCGGTTCTGATGTTGCGTCGTCTGCTGCGATTGATCCTGGTGCAGCTGCTGGTGCTGATCCTGATGCTGCTGCTGGTGTTGATCTTGATGAAGCTGCTGCTGCTGCTGGAGTAGGTGCTGGGCATTGCATCATGAAACCCGAGGTAGATCATCAGGGTTAAAAGAGATACCAAGTTCTCGGCACTTACCAGTAAGCCACTCAAACCGGAGATGCAACTCATCCTTGTCATTCTCAAAGTTGATCAGCCGGCGTCTAGTGTCGACCATCTCATGATGAATGACATTCCACATCGCCTCGTTAAAGTCATCCATCGTCGGTAACAAATTGGAGAACGGTACGGAAGATGGAGGTGTATAGTTGGGTCCTCTATAGAATGACGATGTAGATGGACCGATGCTATAAACATTCTGTTTCAGCCTCCCATCAGTAGCCTCATACCATATCTGATTCTCATTAACAGTCGGAGTTGTTGAATGACAACTACCTGCAGCACCTTCAGATGAACTAAGCAAACAAAAAAGATGTGAATAAAGGTCACAAAAAAGATTTATAACATAAAAAAATATTAAATAGTATAGAAGTACCTGTAGCCCCATCATATGAACCTGAGGCTAACTGGGAATGAGCCTGAGTCACAGTAGCTAACATCTCCTCAAATCTCATCTAATTAACACATAAAAGAAGTGTAATGATCAGATATATTTAAATAAGAAAGAAGTAATTATTTTAAATTTATGAAACTTACATTTGCAGCTTTAGATCTCTGATCAATGAAGTTCTGATCATCATGATCCTTCATGTGAGTGTACTTGAATAAGCGAGGAGCTATGGGCTTCTTGCCTTCCTTTTGAGTCTGCAATCACAAATAATAAAGTTAATTAATTTGAATAACATATGATATAGTTTCCCCTTAAATAGGTCATCTCCCTAAATGAGCATAAAAGAACATGTATGGCATAAACAGAATGAAAAAGGGGAATGAGTATTAGAAAAAATACCAACTCTTGCTCATGGGCACGCATAGATTGAGATCCATAAGTGTGTGTGGACATGCCAGTACTTGATCCAGCCGGCTCTGAGCCATGATTGCTGCTCTGTTGTCACACTTCTTCTTATAATCAGGATCTTCCTAGACTTTTTTCCACTCCTGGAAGACATGATCAGGTACACTCAAATCCTGTTGGTTCTTAGTCAGCCATTTCTTCTTCACATCATATACAAAATCTTTATACTGGCTGGCAACATATTTCAAGAAGACCCTCTTCACTGCCTCCTTGGACTGTGTCCATCTAAAAACTTTCTGCATTTATAATATAAACATCTTTCATTAGTAAATAAAAAAGTAAAAAAGTAAAGTAAAAAATACTGTATTGTAGTATGTACCTTAAACTCTCTCCAAATCCTAAACTGGTCCCTATATCTCAAGGACATCCAATTGTAACCATATGGCTCTAAGGATTTCTTGAAAATCTTATTTAAAGCCCTAGAGATATTACTAGACAGCTCTAACTTCATCCTGTAATGCAAAATATCAAGTAAGATATATAAAGCAATTGATATAAATTTAAATAAGTTTGATAACTTATGGATTCTC
The DNA here is from genome assembly GCA_948193215.1 of Bocquillonia castaneifolia. Taxonomy (NCBI): domain Eukaryota; kingdom Viridiplantae; phylum Streptophyta; class Magnoliopsida; order Malpighiales; family Euphorbiaceae; genus Bocquillonia; species Bocquillonia castaneifolia. The sequence continues at coordinate 12,435 of CANYLF013409405.1, forward strand.
AACCATCAGATCAAAGTTAGCAACAGGAAGAGTCTGGTCTGTTGGTTGCTCGGGTGAAGGCTCTCCAGCATTAAAGTCCTCTCCCTGCTCTCCCTCCACATGCTCCTCTTCATCGACCTCCATATGATGATCATCATCATGATGAGTCTGCTGTATGGGCATAGCCAAAGCGTCCTGTGTCTCATGAGGGGTCTCATCCTCCTCATCACGTAATCAAGGCACCCCTGAGCCTCGACAGCCACCTGTCCGGCTCGTCGGTATGCTTCCTCTACCGCGTCCGCGCGCTATATCTGTTACAGATGTGAAAAATAAATCAGTAATCAAAAATAACGAATTAGAAATAAAAAATATTAAAAGCACAATTTATGATTAAAATGAACTAAACTTACTAACTAATCATCATCATCATCAAAATCGACTAAATATGGAACATCTCCATCAGATGCAGTTACATCATTCTCACTCAGTTCTTCTTCACTCATTTCCTCTTTTTTATCACTTAATTGTCCATCAACATCTACATCCTCATATTCATCCATTTCATAGGGTGCAACTAATAGGACGTCTTCATCTCCCACCACAGCTTCAATTCTAACATCATTATCGTCATTGTGAAAAGCTTGTTCAATGGGATTAGAAGATCATGTTTCAGGGATATGAATTTGAGCCCTAGCTTTGATTTTGCACATAGCTTTCTAGTCCTTTCTATCACGTTTTGCACCTGGATATTTACAATAATAAACCTGTGAAGCTTTGGTTGCTAAGACAAAAGGCTCATACTTATTGAATCGCCCTTTATCATGCACATCAACAAGGTTATATCGAGGATGCACAATTGTATCGGTATTTGGTGTTGAGTCGAACCATTCGTAATTGAACAAAACAGTTCTTTTGATTGGTAAGGCTTTATATTCTAACTCTATTACTTCAACAAGAGTCCTGTAATAGTCACTTTCAGTTTCACCGTATATAGATCCCTTAATGCACACCCTGATATTGTCTGTTGCCCGGTCACTCCCATACAATTTAGTGTGAAACTTAAAACCATTCACATAGTAACCATTATAAGTTTTAACCTCTCTGAATGGACCCCATGATATCGTTTGCAGATAATGATTGGAAATTTTAGTTGAATGATTATGAACCTGTATGAAATATTACTAATCGTTAAGATTCCAATTAATAAACATTGTGGTCTCTAACTATTGTTGAAATATAGTAAACATGCATATTTTTCAAACCATGATGGAAATTCTTTCTCAATCATGGCATTGACAACTTTGTTATTCAAGTTTTGAAACTTGTTATGTTTCTCTATAGCGAATACACTAAAAATTGCAAATGAATTAGAGGAAATTGATACACGATAAATAGTATGTATTGTACTTAAAAATTAGTTGAGTTATTAGATCAATTCTTACTCTATGAATGGTTGAACCTCTGGACAATTCATTATAACATATAGATGAGCCGCATTGTATTCTTTGTCTGATAGATACCGCTTCCCCTCAGCACTAATTGGTTTACAGGGAGGCTTCAATATTTCAAACATATCATCATCGAAGTTGTCATCAACATAAACTTCATTATTTTTTTCCTTCAATGGAAGAGTTGGGTCTCCTTTTTTGAAATAAAAGGATGCAAATTTGGTAGCTTCATCAATGAGGTACCCAATGGATATAGAGCCCTCAACCTGAGCTTTATTCATGATTTTTTGCTTTATTTTCCTCAGGTATCTACAAAATGATTATTGTATGTGTTTATTAGAAGTAATATAGATTGCAAATTCATGATGTAAGTGATT
>CANYLF013410480.1:0-10588 GCA_948193215.1 Bocquillonia castaneifolia
GCTAGATTTACAAGGAATTACTAGAGCTCACAAGGCTCAATTGAATCAACAATAGCAGAATAAAATATAAATTAGGGTTTACAACTCAAATGAAGTGATTTGCTCTTAATTGAATGATTGAGAGTTGTTGATTACCTTCAAAATGAGTTTGAAACTTGTTTTTAAACTCCTATTTGAGTTCTTGACTATTGGAGAGCATTTAATGCAAAATAGATCCGTTTTCTCCTTTTCTCTTTCTTTAAAGTCGAAGCATTAAATGCAACTGACAAAGTGACAACGATCTTTATGAGTTAACAACGAGTTCGTTGTCACTTGTAATGAACTCGTTGTTAACTACAATGAGTTCGTTATTGTTGGGCTTATTAAATGAAGAACGAGCTCGTTGTTGCCTTGCTATGGTCGTTGTTGATCAACAACGAACACAGCGATCTCGTTGTTGTGTTCGTTGTTAACCCTTCATGGTTCGTGGGATTTGTTGTTTCTTTTGTACCAAAAAGATCAATGTTGACAACGATCATTGTTGAATCTACAACAATCGTTGTTTACACAATGAACTCGTTGTTGATTCAACAACGATCGTTCTTAAAGTAAAAAATTTAAAACTTTCTGAAAATGAATTAAAACAAAAGCTGATGTTAATTACTTGGACTTAGGTTTATGATCAGCATCAAAATAAGGATTAGTTGCCCAAATAGGTCAACAAGTTTATTATATGATAAAACATATTTTTAGTGAACATATACTAAGTATTTGTATAAATGGGTTTAAAAAGGTGAGGCGTTACACATTTTTTACAAAAAAGCCAAATACAGAACAAATTAAAATTTATTTATATTTTTTTGAAAGTTGACATAATTATTTTGTAAATTGGTTTTAACAAAAAAATATATTATTTTATATAATTTGTGTTTTTCCGGAAAAGAGAATTATTTAACTTAATTTATGAATAAAATTATATCAAATTCTAAAAAAGATAACAAAATTTTATATTTTTCATAACTTTTTTCTATGTTTTTTCATAACAAATTTTCGTTATTTTATTTTGAAATAAATAAGAACAACACTAAAAAAATAAAATGTTTAAAAGGTAGAGAATTCTATTTTACCACCTAAAATCTATAGCACTTTAGGGTATGGCATCTAAAATTTGTATAAAACTTTATTTGATTAATATCATAGGAACAGATCACTTTTAATGTAAAGTAAAGAATTTATAGAATGAGCAGATGTTTTTTTTTTTTTTAATTTATCAATTTTAAATTGAAATTTCATAAGTTATCTTTGAAAAGTTAAAAATATGATTTAAGTCCAATTAGACTGATTCATCGGATCAGTCGAGTAATATGGTCCAATTGGATCCAAATCGGTCATGGGTAAATTCTTACCCGGATTGGTTTTTTTTGATAAAATCGAACCAAATTAATATGTAACCAGTTTTAACTCTTTCGGATCCGAGTGACCGGTCCAGTCCGGTTTTGAAGAGATGAATCGAAAATGGACAATTTATGTTGAGGAGTTATTACAGTCAGTGTATTGGAGACAATGGAATCTCCGAAGGCAGCAAAATGGGGATTGACGTTCCTCTATCTAACAATAATCATCTTAATTCTAATAACCTTCCACACTCAAATCGCACTCAAATTAATAATCGGCAGCCACCACAAACCCCGCCTTAAGAGATCCTCTCCCCTCCCTCTCCGTTTCCGTCACGACGGCTCCTTCAAAATCCTTCAAGTCGCCGACATGCATTTTGGGATCGGAAGCGTCACTCGCTGCAGAGACGTTTTCCCTTCCGACTTTGATGTCTGTTCCGATCTCAATACTACTCTTTTTCTTCAACGACTTATCCAATTAGAGAAACCTGATTTCATCGCTTTCACAGGCAGGTACCCTTTTCCCTTTCTTATTAAAGTATATTATTATAAATTTTACTATTAAATTACTAATTTTTATGCTTTTTGTGTGTTATTAGGTGATAATATTTTTGGAACGAGCACTCCTGATGCTGCAGAGTCTCTGCTTCGTGCGTTTGGACCTGCCATGGAGTCTCAAATTCCATGGGCAGCTGTATTAGGAAACCATGACCATGAATCCACAATGACCCGTGAAGAGTTGATGAATTTTATCTCTTTAATGGATTATTCAGTTTCCCAAGTCAATCCCTCTGGTTATACCAACATTGATGGCTCTGGGAATTATGATCTCAGCGTTTTTGGGGCTCCTGGTTCTCTGTTGGCTAACCACTCTGTCCTCAATCTTTTCTTCCTTGACAGTGGAAGCAGGGAAGTCGTTAATGGAATTCGAACTTATGGTTGGATTAAGGAATCTCAACTTAATTGGCTTCGTGGCGTTTCCAAAGGATATCAGGTATGACAAATTGATAAATGCTGATTAGATAAAAGTAGGATTTTGATATTTACACCTTTTTTTTTATTTTCACATTTCTTCTATTTAATATTCAACTTTTGTTGTCAATTAATGCTAAAATGGGTAATGTTAAAGGCACTTTTAGAAAAATGGTTTCCTCAGAAGATGTAAGAACTATGAGAAAAACTGCTAAAATTTCCGTGCATGCTTAACCTGGACAGTTCAATTCAAATAAATTGTTAGGATTCTATTACCCTGTCACTAATTCCCTCTTGAAATCTGCACCACCTTGGATTTTGATTGAATGTGACCAATCATGTTTTAGATCAAATGATGTCTCTCTCCCATAGGGTCATGATGCATTTTTCTGGTGACGATATTGTGTTTGGTTGAAATAGTTAGTGTTCGCATACTTGATTATTCATCAATTTTCTTTTCTTTTTGTTTCAATGTTCTTCCAATTCCCTCACGGGAGGTGTTCTAGATTTAGATTTCATTAACATGTTGCAGGTCACAAAATAACAGGACCAAAAGCATGATCTTATTCACTCAACAGAGGCTTCACTCCCAGCTGTGCCTCCAGCAATGGCTTTTTTCCACATCCCTATTCCAGAAATTCCTCACCTATACTATCAACCGATTGTAGGTCATTATCAGGAAGGGGTTGCTTGTTCATCAGTGAACTCAGGAGTCTTACAGACTTTTGTATCTATAGGAGACGTGAAAGCTGTGTTTTTGGGGCATGATCACAAGAATGACTTTTGTGGAAAATTAAATGGCATATGGTTTTGTTATGGTGGAGGTTTTGGATACCATGCTTATGGAAAGGCTGGGTGGCCACGGAGAGCAAGGGTTATATCAGCAGAACTTGGGAAGGGCGATAACTCATGGATGGGAGTAAAGAGGATTAGGACCTGGAAGCGTCTTGATGATAAGAAGCTGAGCAAGATTGATGAACAAGTCTTATGGGAATTATAGTCGTCAAGATCAGTTGTTTGCAGGTAACAGTGCACTGTGTGTTGGGTGTGATTATGTTAGTATCTTCTTAATGACTATGCTAGACTTGCTGGTGTTTTTTCTTTTGGTAATGGATACTTCCATACGAATGCTTGGTTTAAAATATAATTTCTATTTGCTGCTCAGCCATAGATCGTTATAAAACCTCTTTCACGCAAATGATAACAGAAAATTTAGGTTGATCCCAATCTTGATCGTCAGTTAAACTATTTAATTTGGAAGATTGCATTTGTTACTTTCATGTATGAAAGTATTTTCGGCCCCTATAACACATGGAACTAGAAGAAAAGAACATTTGCACTGTCACTTGTTAGGGCTGATTGGCATTGCTTTTCCCTCTCGTTTTTGTTTTCTTTTCTTTAAATTATCTTTTACTTTTTTTTCTTTAGCTGCTTTTGACAACCTGACTTTTGGAGAAGCAAGGACCATGCTTTCTCCAAAAGTTGGTGGAAAAGAAGTGAAAGTTAGAAATATAAAAATTTTCAATTTGAGGTGCCTCATAACAATGCCAAACTGGTTCTTGATATTTAGAGGCTAATACACCAATTAATATTTGGTCCTAATTATTAGAAAATCCAAATCTTGATTTGAACTTGTAATATAATTCTAAAATTTTAGATTTTGTGAATTTTAGCTTAAGTATGGTGACTAGTTGCAATATTAAGGTGACAAGGATTTCAGAGAGGCATGCTCTTGCCAACATGGCTACTAATATGGATAAAATGTTAATATTTATTGTTTAGCCCATTGGGTTTTTTTTGAAAGAAAAAAGAAATCTATGTTGGTTAGTTTTTCTTTCTTACTCGTTTGACTCGGTGAATGAAAGATATCCGGAAATCCCTTTTACCCCGCTTATCTCCTTGATTTTCTTCTTCACTTTCTTTCTGTGAATCTGTATCATTGTTGCTCAGCCTAGATTTAAGTTTTCATAAACCTCTCAACTTTTTCTTGAAATTGCAATTTGAGGGAAACTCAGAGCATCAAGTTCATCCTTTAAGAAATTGTTATTCAGAGTGCCTAATCCCTGCTTAATCAACAATCCTAAGTCAACAACATCACAACCTTCTAATCCTGAATTATTATTACTATCATTATTATTTTTATGGGAAGAAAAGCCTGGAATGTGAACTGACAAACCCAATCCTCAATTGTTATTATTATCATCATCATTATTTCTATTGGAAGAAAAGCCTGAATGAAGATTGACAAATCAAGAAGCTTGTTATCTTCAAACTCAATAGGCTTCAAACCGCAGTTTTTAGTTTAGTGATTAGAAGTTCTCTTCTTGAGATGTTGAAGTTGTTATTATGCAGATTTATGGGAGTGCTTTTGGCAGCTTTTGACATCTTGAGGTGATAGGCATTGAAGGGTGATTTTCCCCATCCTTACTTTCTTCTTTTCAGTTCCTATGTTGTATTTGTATGGACAGTAAGATAAACAGTAAGTTCATTTATCTATTTTCTTTTGATTGGATTAAATGGTAGATAATTTCTTTTTCTAGATAAGCATCCTTGTAATTAAAGGCATATTCTCTCATCCCAGATTGTTGTTTAGATAACATTGCAGCTAATTTATATAATGAAGCTAAAATTATGAAATACTAAAAGAAGAAGATAAAATTGCAATATCTTTGGTTTGGTTTGGTAATCAGTCTCAATTTTTGCACTTTTATCCTTTTAATTTTTTTCCTCACCTAAAATAAATTTGATAAATTTTAGCCATACCCATTCTTGTCCCGCGGCTGTAACTCTTTTGCAGACCTGCCATCTGCATTGCACTCTTCTATAAAATGGTGAACTGTTGGTTTTTCTTGAAATTAGTGAGGGAGAGGCATGATGTTTACTATTATTTACGCAAATAGGGAGTGCATGCCCAATTCAAATTATTTTGAATTATTTTCTTAAATATTGCAGTGTTCTATATCCGATAATGGTCCTTAATTTTACAGTCAGAAAAGAGGAGAGGGATTTGAATTTGGATGTCGCCCCAACAGGGTAAGTGCTTTGAAACTGGCCCTTGTTAAAGTGTTTCATTTTCAAAGTGAGGGCAATGAGGTCATACTTAGGCCACGTGCTAGGTTTGATTTCTTTTATTCAAACTGTGGAAGGTTCTCGGTGTTAATAATCCATAACTTGCAATTACATCAAAGTGTAAGTTGCTTTAATCTCAAAGAATTGAGTCAAGGGCTAAAAGAGTGGATAAAAAATATTGCTGGTGACAGTACTCAGAGTGACAACATAATTCCATTTCTTTTCGTTGTGATATCAGCATAGAGAGCTTGAACTCTAATTCCTGGCTAAATGGATAGAGATGTCTTTATTCTAAAATCCCTGCAAAACCATAGTTACTGAGAAGTTGCAATAAATAGCTGATTATTTTCTTGGATTGTGATATTCTAATTATTTTACTTGCACCACGGCACCGAGTCTCTCTGCAGAAAGTTGGTGGTGTTTAAGGAGGGCATAGAATGTACCATATTCTCCTTTAGCGAGTAGCTCAGAGTGAGTCCCTTCTTCTAGTATTCTCCCATTACCAACGACTGATATTTTATCTGCTTTCTGAATGGTAGACAGCCGATGAGCCACGACTACACATGTTCTACCAACCACAGTCCTCTCCAGCGCCTCTTGGACAAGTTTCTCTGAATTGATGTCTAGTGCACTTGTTGCTTCATCCAGGAGCAATATTGCTGGATTTTTCAAGATGGCTCGAGTAAGAGCTATCCTTTGCCTTTGCCCTCCTGATAGTTGTGTTCCTCTTTCTCCACAGTAGGTTGTGTATCCATCCTTGAGGGAGCTGCTTATACAAATATTAATTTACACAAAATTAAGGTTGGAATTGATAAAGAAAAGAAAAGGGAAGAATTCATTACCTAATGAAATCATGGGCATTTGCAACAGTTGCGGCTTCAATTACTTCTGCTTCTGATGCCTTCTCATTTGCATAAGCTATATTGTCATGGATTGTTCCAGAAAAAAGAGCAGGCTCTTGACTTACCAATGCCATATGCAGCCTCAACGCCTTTAGATTATAGCATTTGATGTCAATTCCATCTATGTTGACTGAACCATTTGATACGTCATAAAATCTCTCGATCAATCTAATAATGGTTGATTTTCCACACCCACTTTGGCCAACTAATGCAACAAACTTTCAAGCATCAATTTTCAGATTTAAACCCCTCATGATCAACAGTCCTGGTCTGGTTGGGTAGAAGAAATATGCCTGCTTGAACTCAACATCTCCTTGAATCTTTTCTGGCTTGATTCCATCTGGAGTGTCAGAGTTCATTTTGCTTGTTCTCTTCAGAATCCTAAAAGCCGACCTCAGTGCATTCGTGCCTTTAGATAGATCAGCAGTCATGCTTCCCGTCTCTGCTATCAATCTCCCGGTTGTGACCAGGATGAAGAATGTTTGAAAGAGGTGCTTGTATGTGATGTTTTGATGGTATAGGAGTCTCCCACCATACCAGAACATTAAAGCTGCATTTCCAGCACCAAGGAACTGCGCAACGAACAATCCAGATCCGGCATACCATGATTGCTTATGACTTTCTTTTCTGGGGCTTACCTGTGCAAGCTCATACAAGTTTAGCACCCTTTCCTGCGAGTGGAATGCACTAACAATTCTGTGGTTTGCAACAGCCTCACTTGCTAACGCACTGGTCTTGTTCTGTGCTTTCAGTATTTTTTTCGACATGGTCTTCATTGTTATTGCCTTTATATAGAAGGCGCTAATAATACACGGTTGAATAGCGATGGCTACAAGTGCTAGTCGCCATGATAAAATCACACCCAAAACAACTGCCAAGGTTGCTGCAGAAACTGACTGAGCCAAAAACGACAAGCGATCAGCAACAAGAGATCTTACCATGGCTGCATCTGTTTCCAATCTTGAACACAAGGCTCAGCTGCTATTGTTTTCTTGATCGAACCACTCAATCATAAATGTCAATATTTTTCCAAACAGTGCTTCCCTGACCCTCCTTGTCAAGCGTTTTCCCATTATCCCAAAGTAGTAGTGTTGAATCACATTGGTCACAAAAGCAAATACAGCAAAAGCTGAAAAGGCAAGGCAGTATGCTCTTATATGAGACTTTATCTCGGCATGATCGTTAGAGAAGTAAACAGCTAAAACTGAACCCAAGCAGAACGAGTGTAGTGGCAAGATTACTCCATAGCCAAGAGCTGCTATGCAGCCAATCAAGGTTGGCTTCCACTCCGGTGCAGCCATAAGTATCAATTGCCTCAAAGATGGGGAACTGCACTTTTCATCCAGCTGATATTCAGTTTTCTTGTCATGACTAAAACCTTCCGCTGGCAATATGTCTAATTCTTCTGTGCCAGCAATGCCATTTTTATCAGAGATGCCACATTCTGCATCAGGAGCATCTACCTGCACAATCTGATCATTCATTAAAGTTCTCTTCAGCCGCACCATAACCGAGTATGGACCGTTCGCGTTTTGCATAATTTGGTCATGAGAACTTGATTCTACCACTTGTCCAGATTGAATAACCGCAATCAAATCAGCATTGCGGAGAGCAGATAACCGATGTGCAATTATAATGGTTGTTCGTCCTATTGAGGCTTGATTCAAGGCGTCCTGGACAACTTTTTCAGATTGCAAATCCAGTGCACTCGTAGCTTCATCAAGAAGCAGAATTCTTGGGTTCCTTAACAGTGCCCTTGCTATGGAAATCCTTTGCTTCTGCCCCTCAGATAAGTGGGTTCCCAATTGCCCCACCTGAAGAGATATTACAATAAATACCAATGAATCTTGCTGGTTTGAAATAATTTCATATATGGTCTCCGAATATACCATTGAATTTCCAACATGATCAATAAAATTCAATTTCTATTTGAAAAACTAATAAAATTTTACTTACCATGGTGCTGTGTACTTGGGGTAATTGTGAGATGAAGTTGTGAGCATTGGCAGCTTTAGCAGCTACAATGACTTCTTCCATTGGGGCATCTTCTTTACCAAAAAGGATGTTTTCTTTGATTGAGGTCCCAAAAAGTATAGGCTCTTGAGTTACAAGACCTATTCGGGACTTCAACCATTTGGATTGGAGAGTCCTAATATCAACACCATCTAGTAGAATATACCCTTTGATAGGATCATAGAATCCCTCCAGCAAATTTATAACAGTTGATTTACCTGATCCACTTCTGCCAACCAACCCAACTGTCTGTCCGGCAAGTACTTGCTTAGCAGCAAGTACTTTTTTAATTTAAATTTATTGTGCGTAGCAAGCCGGACTGAAATTGAACAATTCAACTTAAATTTTAAATATCTTTAATAACTATTTAATATATTAAGTGAATTTAAAAATAACGAAATAGTCTAAAAAATTATAATTTATTAAAAATATAAATAATCTCACATAATATGCATAAAATAACTAAAACAATTAGGAGAAATGGTCATATTTAACACTCAACTTTACGAAAAATCTCAACCCTAATGATTTTTTTCCTCAATTATAATCACGGAGTTTAAAAATACAGTATTAAAATTAGGGGTGTAAATGAGACGAAATAGCTCGCGAGCTACTTGGGATCAAGTTGAAAAATATTCGAAATCGACTCATTGGTAATCGAGTCGAGCTTGAACTACTCAAGTAGACAATCGAGTCAAGTTCAAGTATTGAGTTATCTAACTCGATAGGCTTGCAAGCATGATCAAATTTCAATTTATTTACACTTTTACCCTTCGTACACTTGCACATTTACATTTTACCATTAACATATTTATATATTTATATTTTTTTATTTTTAAAAATGATTGAGTTGAGGTCGAACATTTCAAGTATTTTATCGAGTCAAGCTCGAGCTTAAGAATATAAGCTCGGTCAATTTTGAGTCGAATTTTGACCTTCGAGTTTTGACATTGAGTCAAGCTTGGTTGTGTTTCAACTCGACTCAATTACACCTTTAACTAAGGCCCGTATTTTGAAAACAAACCTAAAAAGCCCAAGAACCGGTTGTTTGTTAGGTTTGATTTTATCAAAAATTTGATGTGAACAAAATAACATATAGGACCAGTTGAAATCAAATCGGATCGAGTGACCTGGTCAGCCAGTCTCATTAGGTTCAATTAAAAATTAATCAGTGTGATATGGTTAAGATCGAAGTGAATCGATACACAACCTAAAATCTTCAGTCATATCATCTAAATAAAATGCATAACATGAATTTAATATGAGTTAATTTATATATAGATGAATGAATAAAATCGGACCAGAGCTAGAATTCGTTCATTCAATTATTATGAATTATTTTTTTATTTTCTAAAATAAATAAAAATTTTATATGTGTGTGTATATATAAAGTTCTGTTGGCTTTAGTGGCATCAATCCATCTTATTTTGAGTTTAACAACCCTTTTATTTTTGTCTAACAAAGTTCCTAAGTGTGTAGGTTTTCAACCAAGCTAGTTTTGAATGACTCTTGCAAACCGCGTCCGTGATAAGGGGATCCGTGCACGCGGTAATATATCGCGCCCGCAATGTGGAGATCGCCCCCGTGACCAGCGACAAAGTTTGCCCGCGAAAAGGAAATCATGCCCAGACTTTTTGGTGAGAACTTAGAAGGCTTTTGTACACATAGATTTACGCTCGCGACATACAAAGTCGCACCCGCAATGGACTAAATCGCCTCAGCGATTTGATCAGACAGAACCGCTTATCAAAGGAAATCAAGCCGCTCCTCAAGGCAATCTAGCCGCTCTCTCAAAGGCAATCTCTGCCCGGTGATTTTGTGCCCGCAGTTAGAGATATCGCTCCTGCGGTTTGATTAAACATAGAGCCGCTCTTAAAGGCATCCTCTGCCCAGTGATTTCGCGCCAGCGGTTAGAGATGTCGCCCCCGCGACATTCAATGGAGTCTCTGAAAAACTAGCCGTTGGATAGATCATGCCCGTGACTGATGGAACCGCGCCCGCGATCTGATAGTTTTCAATGCATTTAATGTAAAAGGAACTAGACGTTAGAGACACCTTTGGGGTTGTTTCTAACAGCTAGTTTTGGGTATTTTGGCTATAAATACCCTTCATAAATGTTCTTCTTGTAAGAACATTAATTCTTTGATAGCCAAACTCTTGTAAACTTTTTTCTCAATCATTTGTAATTATTTGTTTGGTTATGAGTAGCTAGAACTCTAGAGCATTTGTTGCTTGGGTTGAGTAAATTAGTTATCCATT
>CANYLF013410634.1:0-17222 GCA_948193215.1 Bocquillonia castaneifolia
TTTAATGAGACTTTTTGATACTAAAGGTAAAAGTAGTTATATGGAAAGTAGTAGTAGTACTAATAATAATAATAATAATAATAATAATAATAATAATAATAATAATAATAATAATAATAATAATAATAATAATAATAATAAAATAAGGTAATGGAGAATCTCTACACTCCACTAACACCACCTCATTCTTCTTCCTATCTACCTTCTTATTCTTTTCCTACAAAAAATCCTCCATTAATGAAGATTTGAAGCTTTTTATTAGAGAAAACAAGAAAAGATGGGAGGCTTTGATTAGCAAATAGAGTTATTAAGGCTTAGAGGATAATTGAGGTGAGTAATTAGTTGTTTATTTAAGGTTTATTATGTAGGGGTTTTAGAGGATTTGGGGGTTTTTGTTTAGAACTTCATAATTATGTAATTGAAGCATACGGGAGAGTATATTGGATAGTAATTGTATGTTTGGATGTGGAATTGATATTGAATTGCTTGTTGAATGGATTATGTTGTTTAGGGGAGTTCAAAAGAAGGGAGTTTGAGAAGGAAAGCTTACTAGTCTTATGGTGTTCAACAAGTTTGTAAGTATTTAACTGATTAAACTTGTGTATATTGAGTGGAAACTATTGTATTTGCCTAATTGCTATGTTTTTGTAAGAATTGTGTAATTGTGAATTGATTAAGTTGTTGATTAAGTTGATTGGTTGAATTGTGCATTTGTGAGATGAAAATAGATGTTGATTGATTGGTAAGATTGTGTTTTGTAATGCTATTGGTTGAATTGAGAAAGGTGTGATTTGGTTACAATGAGAAATGTTGTGAGGAATTGTGATGATGATTGAATGTAGTTGAAATTGTGATTTGATGGGATGTTGATTGAAAAGTTATGAATTGGTTGTGGTGAGTATTGTGAAAATGTGGTGAGAATTGTGATTGTGATTGTGAATGGAAAAGGATGACTTTTGGGGAATGTGGGATGTGTGTGATCGGGAAAGCTGAGCCAGGCGGATAGCTACCTGCATGTGTGAGATGGCGAGACTGAGCCGGGTGGATAGTCTCGTCGGTGGCCACCTAATTGTGAAATGTCAAATGTCAAATGATATGAGAAAAAGAAATGAAATGTGAGGAAATGTGAGGTTGAGTCATCCGAGCTTGATTCGATGAGAATTGATGTGTTTTGATATTGATTGAGGGTTGTGATGATGATTTGGTTGAGAATTGCTTTGTTTGAGAATTGCCTTGGTTGTTCATGGATGTGTTCAAATGGTGAAAATTGATCTTGGATGTATATTACTTATGTGAAGTATGTGTTGTTTATATAAATTTGGTAGTTTTGGCTTAATAAATTTCTGGTTAATTGATTAAATGCTTATTGAGTTGCCAGCTCACCCCCCTTGGCATCATTTTTCAGGTTGAAGATAGAAGTTTACGTGCATTGCAATAGAAGTTCAGCTTGGCCAGTGGATAATGAGCATATTTTGTGCATTTGGTTTGCAAGTTACATTTGTATGTAATGGAGTTTTAAGTTGATAAATGACAAATGTGTGTATTGAGTTTATTGATTGTGAAAGGGTATATTGTTATGTATATATATGAGTTTATTTTGCATATAAAACGTATGTGAGTTTTAAGTGTTTGGTATGTGTTTTCCTAAATGGTTTGGGATTAATTGTGACAAGTATGTTTTGAGTTTTAATGAAATCCCTAATGGTACTATTTCTCTGCTTGGGACAAGTCATTGGTCTGTGTGTGTAACAGCACGAACGATCGTGCATGATAGACCCATGATCGTGCACTTTGATCGTGTGTATGAGGCTTCGTCGTGCAAGCGGCTCGTGCAGATTTTCACTGTTGATTTGCGAGTTACTGGATACCATGCGCACCATCGTGCATCCCTACACACGATTATGCGCAAGCGAAGCGCATGATCGTGCGTGAGGACACCCGATCGTGCATTTTGCCCTATTTTCTTTTAATTGTTTGTTTTTATCTTGTGGTGTTACAGATACACTGTTAGTTATAGTTCTTGATCATTTTTGTGGGTAGGAATCGATAGCTAGACTTAAGAAGAAATCCATGTCTAGGATTACCGCAGAGAGTGAGGCTAACACTAAAAATTGAGAGTAACGAGCTGAACAACCACGCACTACTGCTGTACGTACTTCTGTAAGGCAAGCATCTCGGTAAAATATTCAAACTACAGAGCAAACTACAGAGTAAACCACTGAGCAGTGAACAGAGCATACTACGCGACAGACTATTCAGGGTGGAGCTAGACCATCTCTACAATATATCACTAATGCAGAGTTATTAGTGGGATTACAAATGACCAATCATGCCATTGATGTTATTTCTGGCTACCTCACTGAATCTCAACATCAGAAGGAAGAAGCGACTAGTGTCACTTCTACAGGTGGAACTTGATTTCAGGATTCCACTACATTTTTGAAGCTTAAGCCTGTTAAATTCACCGGTGAGGATGCTTTAGCTGATCCTATGGATTTTCTTGACTCCATGGAGAAATTCTATGAAATCATGGGATGTAGCAATACTAGGATGACCCAGCTAGCATCTATTCAACTATCAGGGGTTATTCAAGAGTGGTATCAGTCCAAGAAGAAAGAGTAGGGCATGGAGATATTTCTTTGGCCTCGATTTCGGACTTCATTTCTGGAGAGGTTTTTTTTCCTGAAAGCACATAGGAAGCTAAGGCTAATGAGTTTGAGAACTTAAGATAGGGTAATCAGACCATCACTGAGTATGACATGAAGTTCACCAAGCTAGCACGTTATGGCTCACATCTGATTCCTAAAACAATAAAAAGGCCCACAGATTTAAGAAGGGGCTTCGGGATGACTTGTATGATCGCATTGCTCCTTTGAGGCTTCCTAGTTATAAAGATGTTATTCATCGAGCTAGACAGATGGAGATGCAAGACAATGAGGTTCAATCTTGCAATCAGCAAAAGAGGACCAGAGATGACGACCATAGTGATCAGTTCAACAGGGGAGGTAACTTTAACAAAAAAGAAGAATAGATTCAATGGAAATGGTAATAAGCAGGTTTTCATGCTGCATCTGGATTTGGAGGTCAGCAGTTTAAGGCTGACTAGAGGCAGGGTCAAAGACCTCATGCGGGAGTTTTTGGCTATGGCAAGAGTGCCATAGGTTCTTCTTCTGCCACATGTTCTTATTGTGGCAAGCAGTATGGCAATCGTCCATGTCATTGGGCAACTGGAGCATGTTTTAGTTATGGACAGATGGAGCATCATAGGAAGGATTGTACTAATATTGGCAAGACTCAGCATTCTAGTCAAGTGGCAATTCACCTTCTTCTATTGCTGCTCAGACTATCACTCAGTTTGGTGGTAGAGGTCGAGGTTCTGGTGTTTAGGGTCAGGGTGGCGGAAGAGTAGGTTAGCCTCAGGGCAGACATCTACTAGTAGGGGACAAGCTAGAGTCTTTGCTTTGACTTAACAGGACGCTCAGGCTACTAATAATGTGGTGATAGGTACACTTTCTATTTGTTCGCTTAGAGCTATAGTGTTGTTTAATTCTAGTTGCACCCATTCTTTTGTGTCTCCTTTATTTTCTAAGAGATTTGATTGACCACCTACTTTATTAGATTGTCCTTTGACCGTTGCTACACCTATAGGAGATTCTTTAAACACAGACCTTGTTCATAGGGGATGTGTAGTTCACATTGGAGATAGAGTTTTGCATGCATACCTTGTGTTGTTGGATATGATTGATTTTGATGTGATCATAGGGATGGATTGGTTTGCTTCATGCCCTGCATCCTTAGATTATTTCAGTAGGTCTGTAACCTTTCGAATTCCTGGAGAGACAGAGTTTCATTTTCAAGGAGACCGTAGCAATGTTCCTAATAACTTCATTTATGCTTTGAGTGCTAAGCGGTTGTTATGTAAGCAATGTAAGGTGTATCTAGCCTATGTTAGAAATACTAAATCAAAAGGTGTTAGCTTAGAACAAGTTCCTATTATCCAAGAGTTCTCCGATGTTTTTCTCAATGATTTGCCAGGTTTGCCCCCAGAGCGGGAGATTGAATTTCCTATTGATGTAGCTCCTGGAACTGAGCCTATATCCATGCCTCCTTATCGAATGGCACTTGCAGAGTTAAAAGAGTTGAAAGAACAACTGTAGGACTTGTTGGAAAAAGGGTACATTCGTCCGAGCGTTTCTCCTTGGGGTACTCCAATGTTGTTTTTTCGAAAGAAGGACAGCTCTTTGAGATTGTGCATTGACTACAGGCTGCTGAATAAGAAGTCTGTGCGCAATAAGTATCCTCTTCCTCGGATTGACGATTTATTCGATCAGCTCCAAGGCACACAAAGTTTTTCCAAGATTGATTCATTATGGATATCATCAATTGAAGTTCAAGAAGGAAGACGTACTGAAAAATGCTTTTAGAACCAGATATGGACACTATGAGTTCTTGCTGATGTCTTTTGGTCTTACTCATGCTCCTACAGCCTTTATTGATCTTCTGAATAAGGTCTTTAAGCAGTTTCTGGACCATTTTTTTCATATTATTCATTGATGATATTTTGGTGTTTTCGAAGAGTAAGGAGGAGCACGAGCAGCATTTGAGACTTGTTCTTCAGAGTCTAAGAGGGCATAAGCTTTATGCGAAGTTCTCAAAATGTGAATTTTGGTTGGATAAAGTTTCTTTTCTCGGGAATTTTGTGTCTAAGGATGGTGTTACTGTTGATGAGAAGAAGATTGAAGCTATACTCCATTGGCTAAGGCCAACATCTGTTACTGAGATTCACAGTTTCTTGGGCCTGGCAGGATACTACAGGTGATTTCTTATGGACTTTTCTCGTATTGGAGCTCCTCTGACTAAGCTAACACAGGAGAATGTTAAGTTTCAATGGTCAGAATCTTGTGAGAAGAGTTTTCAAGAGCTTAAGACTCGTTTGACTTCTACTCCGATCTTAGCTCTTCCTTCTAGATCTGGTGGTTATGTAGTTTATTGTGATGCTTCTAGAGTGGGTTTAGGATGTGTTCTTATGTAGCATGGTAGAGTGATTGCTTATGCTTCTTAATAGCTGAAGAAGCACAAGCAGAACTATCCCACTCATGATTTGGAGTTAGTGGCTGTAATCTTTGCTTTGAAGATTTGGAGGCACTATCTATATGGTGAGACTTGTGAGATCTTTACAGACCTCAAGAGTCTTAAGTATATTTTTGACCAGCGTGATCTTAATCTTAGGCAAAGAAGATGGGTTGAGTTGCTTAAAGATTATGATTGCATTATACAATATCATCCTAGTAAGGCTACTGTGGTTACAGATGCCTTAGGTAGAAAGTCTTTTGGCAGTTTAGCTCATGTTTCTGTGCTAAGAAGGCCTTTGGTTGTTGAGCTTCATAAGTTGCTTGATCAAGGTGTTCACCTTCATATTGATAATCTTGATGCACTTTGGGCACATGTACAAGTTCGATCGGTTTTGACTAATAGGATTAAGATGGCTCAATTCAGTGTTCCTCAGTTGCATAAGATCATGGAGGATGTTTGTAAGGGCAATGTGTAGAATTTCACTTTAGGTGATGGTATACTTTATCACAGCTCGAGTCTTTGTGTTCCTAATGTTGATGATTTGAGGAGGGAGATTCTAGGAGAGGCACATTGTTCTGCCTACATTATACATCCTGGATCTACTAAGATATATCGTGATTTGAGAGATTTGTAGAGTGGTATGAATAGGGATGTTGCAGGTTTTGTTTTGAAGTGCTTAACTTGTCAGTGGGTTAAAATAGAGCATCAGAGACCGGCTGGATTACTTCAGCCACTTGACATTTCCGAGTAGAAGTGGGACCATATTACAATGGATTTTCTTATAAGCTTACCTCGTGTTCGACGGGGTTATGATTCTATTTGGGTCATTATTGATCGATTAACCAAATCTGCATATTTTCTTCCTGTGAAATTAACTTATACTTCTTCGCAACTTGCTCAATAATATATTGATAAAATAGTCACTCTTCATGGAGTTCCAATTTCTATAGTTTCTGATCGTGGGATTCAGTTCACTTCTCACTTTTGGAAGAGTTTCCAAGATGCATTGGGAACTCGGTTGCAGTTCACTTCTCACTTGTTTTCACCCACAGACGGATGGACAATCTGAGAGGACTATTCAGATTCTCAAGGATATGCTTCGAGCTTGTGCTTTAGATTTTGGCAGTAGCTGGGATAGTCACCTTCCGTTGGTGGAGTTTTCTTACAATAACAGTTATCAGGCTAGCATTGAGATGGCTCCGTATGAAGCCTTATATGGTCACAGATGTAGATCTCCTATTTGTTGAAAGGAGGTTAGAGAGAGGTGTCTCACGAGACCAGAGTTGATTTAGCAGGCCTCAGAGAAGGTCCAGATCATTGGAGATAGACTTTTGACAGCTCAGAGCTAAAAGAAGAGTTATGTTGACCTTAAACATAAAGACATTCAGTTTAGCATTGGTGAGCATGTATTTTTGAGGATTTCTGCTATGAGGGGAATCATGCAATTTGGGAAGAAGGGTAAGTTGAGTCCTTGATTTGTTGGCCCTTTTGAGATTCTAGAGAGAGTGGGAGAAGTTGCTTACCGTTTGGCACTTCCCCAAGACTTCTCTTATGTGCATCCAGTGTTTCATATTTCTATGCTTAGGAAATATGTTCCAGATCCATCACATGTTCTGCAGCCTTAGACTATTTAGCTTAGAGGTGATTTGTCCTACGAAGATCAACCGATAGCTATTCTAGACTCTCAAGTTAGGAAGCTTCGATCTAGGGAGGCTCTTTTAGTCAAAATAATCACTCGAGTACTAAAGCTACTTGGGAGCTTGAATCTGATATGAGAGTTAGATATCCGCATTTGTTTGACAATTCAAGTTAGCATTTTGTCTATTTTGAAATTCTATCTGTTTAAATTTGGGGACCAAATTTTTATTAGAAGGGAAGAATGTAATATCTTGGTTTTTTTAAAAAATAATAATAATACTATTTATCTAGATTTTTTTAATATATCATGATGATTTAACGTTTTGTTGATGAGCACTTATATTTTGGTATCTTAAATTTTGTTGTAGCCATTAACTTCCAATATTTTATTAGTAAAAGTATACCATTCAGCCATTTTTGCTTTTAAAAAGAACATGTACACCCATGCTTCATGAATGAATTCATGTACACCCATACTTCATGAATGAATGAATAATGATATTTCAATAACTTTTCAATTCCATAATGTCCAGTTGACCCACATGCATCATTTGCTCACCACTCTGTCACCTTGTCATTTTTATATATCTTCCTTTCAAAGTCCTATTTTGAAAGAAAAAAATCCGCACTCATGCTCCTTCCATTGTCTCCTTTTCCTTGACTTCTTTTATTTTCCTGGTAAGCTTCTTAAAACTTCAAAAAAGTATATGTTTTATTGAATTTTTCTTCTTTGATGTTTATGGTAATCTTATTTAATTATTTATTACAGTAAATATTCACAATTGACTTTTCATTTGCCAGTTCGGCATTCATCGTGGTCTTTAGGTATTGGCCATCATTGTCTAAGAATTGTTAATGGCTAGATTGTGTTTTAATTGTACAGGTTATCAAATCTTTTAATACAATCCATGCACAATTCATATCGTTTAATAATACTTTTAATGTACCATAAGTTTTATTTCCACCAGCATTAATATTTTCTTGACATCTGTTTTATTCTTGATATATGTAGACACCTAATTTTTGGATGCAGGTAAGTGGAAGTGGTCCGGGAGTCGAGTGATGAATACGGTCTAGTTTGGACCACCTTGTTACCAAGTTTCTTGTAGGAATGAGCTGAAGAAAATAAAAATTATTTCAAATGCGCTAAATATTTTCAAAATATGATTTTGGCGTAATTTAGGGTCCGAACAAGTGTTTAAATATTTGTCAGGGCGTTAAAATACGGCCTAAATAAACCAGAAAATCATTTTAAGCCCATTAGGCTTAGGAATGAACATCCGGTCGAATGATCAATGGTCCAGCCAGATGTTCATTATTTTCAAATAAAAAAATTGGGGAGTGGCTGTACAATATGACAGGATAACGAATAATAATTCATCAGTGCGCCGCCATTAACAAAAGGTTATTCTCTCTGTTGAAACACAACCCTAAATCCTGAGAATATAAATTGAAAATGATACAGAGAGAAGAGGGGAGGGGGCTCATTCTTAGGATCTTGAGGAGGAGGCCAATCTTAAGATAGCAGACGAGAAAAAAAAAACATTGATATAGAGAAAAACAAGGTTTTTACAGAGTTTTTTTACCACGATTTTCTGAAACTATTTCTGGATCTTTAATCATTCAATAGCTCATTTTCTAGCCGAAGCGGTAATCTATCTTATTTTTTAGGGCAACCATCCATCCACAAGCCATCCATACATCCAGAATAAATTCATTTCCTCATTTATATTATTTGCTTTATATTCTGCAATTCTTACGTTTTTCTCATACTAATTTTGTTTGATATTCTGATCACATATATGAGTTCTAGGTGAAACCAGGAGTGTTTTGGGCGACTCATATTCAAATTTGGAGTACCTACAACCCATTCCAACATTTTACAGCATCATTTTTCTTAGATATTTAGTTGTTGTTATAATTTGTTTTGGACGTCTAGATTAGCTCCTCAGGGGTCTCTATACACTGCCAATAGCTTTTATATTGTAAATATATCAGAACATGTAACATTTCAAAGAAAACAGCTTGGAGAAGATGGATTACAAGTTCGGCCTGACGTTGAATGATTGCAAACTTCCGGCCGGATGTTCACCTGGTACCGGTTGTCCCTCCTGCTTGCTTAAATTCAAATATTTGGGCCTGACCCATGAAGAACATCCGACCGGATGATTAAAGATCCGGCCAGACCTTCACGATGCAGGGCAGAAAATGAAGATTCTTAAGCCGTGAGCCTCCCAAAGCTTCAAGATCGGTCTGTCTCTCCCGGGTAGATCAATCGATCGATAAGATTTCTTTACATTTTTATACAAATCACCTAGACTTGTTTGTAAAATAATTAATTGGATATTTAATTAGTCAAATCCGGTAAATAAGTAAATAAAAATGGTAGAAATTTATTTCTCCTTTCCTTCCTTCAAGGTTGCATGTTTATTATTATTATTTTCATATATACCAGAAAAATATAAAAAAATGGATTAATGTGCAAATATTAACCCCAAAAAATAAAAAGAAAAATAAAAATACGTTAGAAACTAACTGTGGATGTTTTGCATGTAAATAAATAAAAAAATAATCCACCCAATTAAGTATTTCTAAAATAAGTAGAAACTCACCAAATCCAGCCAATTGCAATTAATTAAGTAGGGTTAAATATAGTGGACTTAATGCAGGACTAAAATTGATTAGAAACAATATTAGGCGTGCCCATTCATTGCATCCTATTTTTGGGTGATTTTATCGCTTTATATTGTTTGTCTCTGTTAGAAAATAATGACATCATTACTTAATTAAATGGGAAACTGCCCCAAGTATGGATGACTCATTTCGAACCTAGAAATCATTTGGTGTGATGACGATTGGGATTTTCCCAAAAAAGAATCTACTTGTTTGTTAATCAATAGGTGATCCCGAAGTAATTCGGGTGGCGACTCCACATTTTTCATAAAATTTAAAAATCCATTTAGTGGGTATGTCACCATTGCTATTAGACACCAACCAACGGGCAGCAGCAATTAGATACATCCCGGGCGCTCTGTCCACAATGGTGACTCCACTGGGGATGTTTTTACAAATAAAAATGAATGAAGATTCTGAGCAATTTTTCATCTTTTTCATTAATCTGGTGGTTATTTTCTTTT
The DNA here is from genome assembly GCA_948193215.1 of Bocquillonia castaneifolia. Taxonomy (NCBI): domain Eukaryota; kingdom Viridiplantae; phylum Streptophyta; class Magnoliopsida; order Malpighiales; family Euphorbiaceae; genus Bocquillonia; species Bocquillonia castaneifolia. The sequence continues at coordinate 9,849 of CANYLF013410634.1, forward strand.
GCATTGCACGTAGTTCTGCATTTTTAGGGTCCCTATAAACCCTGGTGCCATTTATAATGCAATTCAACAATTCCACACCAGTTTCTTGGATTGTATTATCAGTGGACCACTCACAGTGATTGGGAATCCTACTTGGCTTACCATCTTAGCAATGGTTAATGAGTCACGGTTAATGGGAAGCCCATACTGGATCTCCTCCCATCCTAGCAATGGTTAATGGGAGTCCGACTCTCTGGGAGCCTTCTTAGCAGAACCAAATAGTCAAAAGCCCAGCATGTAATGACTAATAGAAATTTCCACTAGGTTGTAGCCGCTAATTCTTTCTGTTTGTGATGTTGCCATGGGTATTTATGATAATCAAGCCTAAAAGCCTATGATGAAACTCTGCCAGCCTAAAAGCGAGAGTGGGGGCAAAAGGATACAGGTTTAAATATCATTGATGCTATTATTTGCTAGGACAGTTAGAGAGAGCATTTATATACGACGGTACTATCATCCCCTACTGATGAGTACCCTAGCCTACCTAGGAAATGGACTTTTGACCAATCAAATACGTGTGTGGGAGAAATAAGGTTGGAAGGCCTGCCAGTTGGCAATAATTGTTACATGTATAGCTAATGAGTTTTCTCGTTATACATACATGCATGCACTTGCATTTCATGCATCACTATAACCCCTCTGTTTTGTAGGCAATTACAAGATGGCCAACAATATCACCATCCAACAGATCCGTGAAATTGTGAGAGATGAGGTATGGACCATGTTCTAAGAATTCTTGGGAATGCAACTTTAGAATCATCCAATAGAACACCCTAGAAAGCATGAGGAGGCCAACAAAAGGAGAAACCCAAGGGGCAACTTTAACTTTGATCCTCCTGCTATGCAGTCTGGAGATTCAGTCAAAGTAAATATGATCAGGCCTCGCAGGTAGTTCTCAAACTTCAACTTTCCACTATCAGCAGTCTTTCAAAGATTGGAAAAGCAGGGACTCTTGACCCCAGAACCAGTAAAGACTATTCCTAATCCTGAAACTCCAAACTATGTTCTGAATGCTTATTGCGAATTTCATCATGTCGACGGGCATTATACTGATAACTGTATTAAACTTAAATGTGCAGTCCAAGACTTGATTGATGCCGGAAAGGTCACAAATCTTGAGGTGGGGCAGTCAAGTACTTAGAGCGGCAATGGTCAAAATTCCAGCTCTTAACCCAACTTGTTGAACATCTATTGTGCTTTTCCAATAATGTTGTTGTCTCTATTTGCTAGTCAATGATAAAACATCTGTTTCCTTTTTTCTAATTAGCATCTCTTTCATGGCATGAATGCACTATATCATGATGGTTCATTTAACATTACTACAAAGCTTGGAAGTACTTGTTGTCGTTAAAGAAAAAAAAAAGAAAGAAGAAAAGAAGAAGAAGAAGAAGAAGAAGAAGTAGGAGAATACCAAAAACGTCATGTTCAACCCTGAAAAGGTTATGATCAGTAATGACATCACTAGCACAAGTCAAGCAGAGCACCAATAAAGGATTGTCAGTCCTGGAGATCACCTCAAAACATCTAAGGCCTCTCAAAAATGCTTCTGAACATGCTCCCTCACAAGCTAAAACAAAATGTCAAAATCTCTCTGTAACTTAAAAAAAAGGAGAGCCTGATGAAAACCCATTCGTGGCTGGCTCATGCAAAAGTTAAGGCAAGCCTGCTAAGTTGAAATCCTCACAAAGAGGCACCTTAGGCAAAAGACAAGGCAAAAAAAAAAAAGAAGAAAAAAATAATGAAAAAGAAGAAGAAAATGAGGAAGCAGAGAGATTCAAATCAAAGCATACCTAAGTGACTGTGAAGCATGGCCAAAACATAAAAACGGAAGCAACAAGAGGCTACTCAAACAAATGTGTGATCAACCAAGACTTAATAATGAATTTTTGAATCACAATACCAAGCCTTAAAATAATACTAGAGCAAGAACTCCATTGATCTGGACAACTTGTCCTTAGGCAGAAATAACCTTGAAATGTGCTGAAGCGCCAACAAATAATAACTTGCACAAAGAATCAACATGATGCCAAAACCGATCAAGCATGTGTGAAAGGGCGAAGAAAATGAAAACAAGTGAAGAGTGAGATCCCAGATTGAAGGTTAATCATTAAACCCAAAGAACACAATCCATGATGACAACGACATCAGGTCTAACATGTAAAGTACACTTTTGTGGCATTGTTAAATGAACTGGAATTGATTTTAAATTTCTCATTGCATCATTAATATCATAGCATTCAAACCAGAAAAGGAAATGCTATGCGAAAAAGATGAAACAGATATGAGACTAGCAACAACTCATTGTTTGAAATGCTGTGTCAGTCGAACAATCTTCAAAGATGCACCTGCTAAGTCAACTAGTTCTTGACTGACATAGGGGGCAAAAACAGTTATGAGTTAAATTCAGAATTGACAAGCAGCTAAGGAATACTAAATTTCCACCATGGACATAATCGTTATCTTCAGCAACAACAGTTCTCTTCATTACTCAATGAAGATGATGTTCCTCTTCACAGCCTCATTGTAGGTTCCTCTCAATATGTCAAATGGATTTGCCTTGCTCAGCACTCTTTAGATAATGGACCCTGAGATCAACTGAACTAAACTCTGACAATGCCCCACATAAGCTTGCAACCAACACGGTTTGTACCTTATCGAAGTTAGCTGGGGGCATAATCATGACTTTTCCTGACAACCATCTCTGCAAAAAGAGAAAAGAAAAAAATGAAATGGCCTGATGAATTGTAAAATCCCTTCAGGGGTGATTCATGCAATAGTTAAGGCATCGATAAAAAAAAAAAATAATAAAAGCCAGATAAGTAGAAAACCCATTCATGGGCGGCTTATGCAAAAGTTAGGGTAGCCTGCTAGGTGAAAACCTCGCAAAGAGGTGCCCTAGGCAAAAGTTAAGGCATGAACAAAATAAAATGAGATATGGTTACTGGGAAAAGTGGGAGACTCCCTTGGAAGTGTACACCACAGAGAATCTAGCCAGTCAGGACTTCAACAAGAATAGTCAAGATTTGATCAAAACATTTTTCAAAAGCAGCTTGAATAATGTTATACTGGCCAATCTGGGGCAACTGAACATACAGGTACAAATTGACAGGAAACCATAAGTCCAGCTAGGATCAGAAGCTACAACACCTCCCAAGAATGTTGACAAGCTACCCAGGTAGGGGGCAAATCTCATCCTTCTCAGTCGATGCTATCGAATACCCTAACGATCAAGACCAAGCCATTACAAAACTCGTTCCTCAGTAAATGGATATGATAGGTTGCACCATCTTGCAATTGAGGAGTCATTTCTGAATGTACAAAAGCACAAGACAAAATCCAGGTAAACAAAAGCACAAGTCTTCATTTCCTTCAGAAGAACAAGAATCCAGGTCAGGACCTCTAATCCTAATCAAACAAGGGGTATGAGGAACAATCATCAATCCATACCTTCTCTATCATTGAAATTAGGACAATCCATTATTCAAACATCTTGAGGTCACAACAATAGAATACAGTCTACTACGGCTTCAGAGCATGCAGATAAAGACACCTAGCATCGAACATGAGAAATGCAAACATTTGGCATAACATATTCTTTTTGCATCATGTAGGCATTCATTCATACATCTATAAATATGATAGCCAGACAGAATAACACATGCATTTCACAAGGAAGAACACCCCATTCATTCATATCACGCATAAATAGGAGAGATGACTAACATTAAATGTCTTGTAAAGTCACATTGCATATATCATGCATACATCCATAACACGCATACATTATACAGGCAGCTAGGAAAATCATGAAAATTCAATCAAAGGAACGAGAACACTTCAACCTAGGAAACAACCTCGTGATAACTAGAGTCTACCTCGGCACGACAAGACGAATAACTCTGACTCAATGAAACAGAAGGAACAAATGGACTTCACCAAGAGTACATGAACATCAATACAAGACTAGTAAGACAAGATTAATGGAAACCATGCTAGGGGCAATCTTTGTTTAGACACTGCGCCAACCGAGTTACATCATCCTTGCAGATAGGGGTGCTCCATCATAGAAACCATGTGTACAAGCAAACACAGATGTGGGATTAATTGGTCAGGAGCTGACATGGACTTCTAGGACGAGTCAAGAGAACAACGCAATAGAAAACTTGGGGGCAAATAGAATCCCACTCACATACGGGCCAACATATCCCTAGATGGAGCAAAGCAAAGCTATTGAAACTCAAGGGCAAGATGAAACCTTCTAATGACAACATCAGGCGAATGGAGTCAACAATGACTCGCTAGGCAAGTGATGAGCCTTGGAAAGAAAATAGTCCGTCAGACTAATACTGCAAAGAAATCATAATATTTTTACAACTGAGAAGAAGGTCCAGAGTAAATCTCGGGGGCAGCAAGTCACCTTCAAAATCAGAATCAGCATGAAAGATGATAACAAACCACCTTCAAATTCCAGAATCACCGACAACAACAAGCCGCCTTCAATCTCAGCTAATAGCAAACTGCCCTCATCCTCAGCAAACCCAGAAAATATAGTCGGTAATAAGTCATTTCTAGAAGGCCTTGACGATAGCAAATCACCCACTACTCAGAAACACAATCGGTAGTGAGCCATCTTCAATAATCCCAGGTGATAGCAGGTCACCCTCTATCCAGAACTTCAATCGACAGCAATCCACCATCATGTCTATAACTTTAGGTGACCGCAAGCCACCTTGACCTCATCCAGTATCTACGGAGACGTAGTACCTCCAACGTATCGGTGACTAGTGTATCGGAGACGTACTACCTCCAATTTATCGGTGATGACTATCTAGGGAGATGAACTACCTCCCAATTATCGGCAACGACTATCTAGGGGGAAAGGCTACCCCCAGTATCTCAGAGACGTACTACCTTTAATTTATCGGTGACGGCTATCTAGGGAGATGGACTACCTCCCAATTATCGATGACGACCATCTAGGGGACAGGCTACCCCCAATATCTCAGAGACGTACTACCTCTAATTTATTAGTGATAACTATTTAGGGAGACAGACTACCTCCCAATTATTGGTGATGACTATCTAGGGGGACAGGCTACCCCCAGTATCTCAGAGACGTACTACCTCTAATTTATTGGTGATGACTATCTACGGAGACGGACTACCTCCCACTTATCAGTGACAACTATCTACGAAGGCGTACTAACTTTGATTTATCGGCGATGACTATCTACGGGGACAGGCTACCCCTAGTATCTGCGAGACGTACTACCTCCCATTTATCGACGATGACTATCTAGCGAGACGAACTACCTCCCATTTATCGACGATTACTATCTAGGGGGACAGGCTACCCCAGTACCTCGGAGACGTACTACCTCCAATTTATCGGTGACGACTATCTAGGGAGATGGACTACCTCCCAATTATCGAAGACGACTATCTAGGGGGACAGGCTACCCCCAGTAACAACGGAGATGAACTACCTCAAACTTATCAGCAACGACTATCTACAGAGACGATCTACCTCCAACTTATTTAGTATTATTAGCATTTTTTTGAGGTTAGTCAGTAGACAATTCGCTTTGTCAAATCGATAATTATGTGATACATCTTACTTATGTAGGAGCTTTTGATACCCGTCTAACTGTCTGATTTGTTTGCTATGCTTGGGTTAGATTTACTTGTCTATCAGGTAAGTGGTAATTATAGTACACAACATGTTTTATGTCGTTTTACTATATCTCTTTTCGTAAAATATTTATTTAAAATAATTACATAAACTATGTTCATGTTATATATATATATATATATATATATATATATATATATATTATTTGAACTAAATTTTACTCTTATATTGTTATATTTTATTTATCTGAATTTCCTCTTGATAATATTTTTATTTATGGATTTATAAATTTATCAGTTTATTTAATATTTAATTCGCTACTGCTAAAATCAAATATTTTGACAACACTGTTGTATGTTAGAAGGTTTAGGTTTCTGGGGACAGGCCTTTAGTGTCTTTTCTAAATTGTTCGTTTGCTATTTGAACTGAATTATGCAGTCCTATAATTACTTAAATTATATTTGGAATATCTTTATTATGTATACATTCTGATCTGTTGTCCAATTTAATTATATAATTGGACTTTGAATATCTAATTGATTACTGAAATTTGCTATCTGATATCTGTTAACTATTTGGACTGCTATATTTTTTGATCATATATATATCTGAAAATGATTAAATTATTTTTATGATTTTCAAACCGATACATGTGTTCAGTTATATCTGTTATCTATATCTGGGCCCCACCGTGTGGGCCATCACAGCATTAGGTGCATTTTGCTTCACGCATCATTTACATTATTAATTGCATTAGAACATCTGCATTAATACTGAGATGGAGGAGATCAGTGTATCTGTTTGGTAGCATGCTTACCTTTTCTGGCCTTTGGTGATGTGGACTATCATCACCCTGTTCTACTGTACTGTATATTTTATTGATTAAGTTAAATTTACAATATTTTTGGCATGGTTTGGAACTAGAAATATTATTGTGAAATTATTCGTGCGTTTGTCTGTTCCCTTCCGTCATGTTCTATAATTATCATTCACTGGGCTATTTTAGCTCAACACGTGTTTCTGTTATTTTTTTTTCAAATCAGTAGATTTCTATTGCTAGTCCAAGCTATCTATTTCTTTAGGGGAGTCTTCTGGTTAATTTCTGGTACGGCTCGACTTCTTTCTTCTCAGGCAGACTCTGTTATTTTATTATTCAGTTGTATTTGAATAAATTTGCACTCAGTAGAACTCCGCAGTTTACGTTGGCATTTGTTATTTGGATTCTATTTTAGTTTGTCAGAACTTATTTTGATATTTAATAATATTATCAGATTTTCATTTTAGTTATCTGTTTCTATTAGGCTTGTATATGTTAACATATTAATGTATGCGCCGGTTACGGTCCTGATTTGAGTCGTGACAATCCATCAATTTTTACGTTGTATTTGTTACAAATCAATTCTCAAAATTTATGAAATTTATTGTGTTTGGTTTAAATCAAAATCTATATAAAATTATATATTTTTTAATTCAATAATTCATTATAGCTTGTTTAAATTTCATCAAATTTGACAAAACTTCAAAAAAAAATCTAAACTACTTACCATAAAACTTTTATTACTGTAAAAATACCTGAAACTCTTTATTTTTAGTTTATCAAACACAACATTTGTAATTCTTTCATTCAAATTAAATCAAATCCTTAAAATCAATCCCAAATAAAAAAAATCAACCTGAAGCTTTTTGTATGCAGATTAAGATTT
>CANYLF013410764.1:0-11196 GCA_948193215.1 Bocquillonia castaneifolia
ATCTAACCCTTTGCTCCTAGAAAGGATGTTTGAGTTGATATTGTAGGCAAGCTTGATGAGTCAAAGTGATTCAATATCCATCAAGGAAAGCAAACCATTTCAAAGTATCATCATCATCAAGGCATCACAATTGGTATTCTAACCAACCAATCTCAATCTCAATTGGCATTATCATCATCAAAAATGATTTCAAGGATAAATCTTCATTAAAAGTGCTAAGTTCTCTTCATCTTTTCCATTTCCAACATCTTTAATTAATTCTTAGCATTTGTATACTTCTTATACCTTTTTGGATGATTTTAAAACGGGGGAAAAGTTTTTGTTTTGGAGACTATATTTTATCATCATTAAAAAGGGGGAGAATGTTGACCCCAAGGATCCATTAGTAGGGAGAATGTTGACTTTAAGGATCCATTAGTGATTTTAATGATGCAAAACATTTTCTTAGTGCTAATATGTTTACTAAGTGTTTTATAGATGATGGATGCAATGCAAGTGCACAAGAGCACTTGATGAAGATTATAAGTGATGAAGATACAGTCCTTAATTCTGTCCAAGTCGATGGCATTATGATGTTTTCAATGGATTTGAATAAAGAAGAAGATGATGAAGAGCAAAAGGAGGAATGGGATTACCAACTGGAAGTTGTGCCTTTGATGGCGAAAGAATTCCATGATTCATCACCAACTTAAATACCCGATTTGACACCTTTCAAACTCAAACCTACGGTTTCTTTAATCATTTGGAGGAATTCTTCAAGGTGTATTTTGAAGATTGGAATGAGCGGTGATGAGTTTTAGTTTAAGTCTTTCATAGGTGGATAGGTTCAAGTGTTATCCTATTAAAACACTTGGGTAGTTGGTTAGACTAAGCTTGGGAAAGGGTATTAGCTTAAGTGGATATGTTTAAGTATGAACCTAATCAAAACACTTGGGAAAAGACGAGAGCTTAGAGTTTAAAAGCTATAGATATGATTTGAAGAGTATGGTAATGGTTAAGGTTGATTGGAGAATCAAGCTTTGAAGAAATCCAAAGAAGCCAATTGCGGGACTGCACACTAACTAATTTTTGGAGTAGCTTTTGGTACATCTATTGAGATGCTATATAGTCGAATTATATATGGATGGAAAGATATGGATGTCTACTTTTTAGTGCAAAAACTGGAATTCAATTTGGAGCATTAATTTTGGAGTTTTAGATTTTTAAGTGAATTATGCTCAAGATTGAATACAGAAGACTATACAGATAGGCCATGTTCAAAATGATGCCAAATATTCTAAAGAAGGAATTTTGATCTGAAATTTTATGGGATTGCATCCCTAGAAGTCTAGTTTCATATGGCTTTTAAATCACATCAAAAGGATTTGTAGATTGGGAGAAATACATATCGGAATGAGACCTATGCAATTTTCAGAGCACGAAAATGTCTTAATTTTTTAAGGCATCAAGATGATGGAACTGGAAAATGTTTGTGAGATATAAAATTGTAGAGAAAGACCTATATATGTCACCATAAAAATTTCAATGCATTTGGAGCTGTAAATAAAAAGTTATGATCACAACGACCGTTGTTGAAAGTGAAATGACCCGTTGCAGTTGCAAAATTTCAGCAAAAAGAAGCAGTAGGGGTCACGGGCAAAGCCCAGCTCATTGCAGAGGTGTAACGGGATGTTGTAAAGGGTAACGGGGCATTGCACAGGCCATTGCACTTTATCAGGTGACGAAAAATAGCCGTTTTAAAGTGAAAAATAGCTGTTGGTTGATGGGTAATGGCTCTATTTTCATAGGAGCTTATATATAAACTCTTGGGACATCAAATAACACTAAAGAGGAGTTCCTAAACACTTTGTTTATGTAAGAAACAACTTTGAATCATCATCAAGCTCCAAAATCATCAAAAACCCACATATTCTTATTTTAAATTTCAAATATAATATTTGTGGGTTCTTTGTTCACTCAACTCATCGGTTGTTGCTCTAAAACCTTGAGAGTGAGTTGAGAAATCTATTTCATCCTTTAAATTCATTATTGTGAAAGGTTTAAGTGTTAGTCTAAGAAACACTTGGGTTTTTGTGTGAGCCATTAAAACACATAGTTGAAGGTTTTTGTGTGAGCCATTAAAACACATTGTTATAGTTTTTTTGTGTTAGCCTTTGAAAACACATTGTGAAGGTTTTGTGTTAGCCTTAGAAAACACATTGTAAATGTTTGAGTGTGAGCCAAAGAAAACACTTGGGTTTTGATCTTGAACCCAGCAAAAGGATCATTGATAGTGAAAAATTTTAAGTGGAGCTTGAGGAGTAGACGTAGGCAAAGAGTTAGCCGAACCACTATAAATCCCGTGTTTGATTTTCTTCTCTTTACTCTATTTACTTTTTCATATTAATTTGTGCTTGATTAAATTTGATTGAGATTAATTGCTCTATTTGCTTGATATATTTATTTGCTTAATTAATCTTGATTTATTATTCAATTACTTTGATTGAATTGCTTCCGCTATTTCATTAAATGTTTTAATTGAGCATTTAAATTTATTTTTGATAAACAACCAATTCACCCGCCTCTTGGTTGCCATAGAGATTTCAAGTATTTATATCAAAAATTATTTTTTATTGGTCCAATTCTATTAAAAACATAAAATTTATATTCTATTTATAAATCAAACTTAACATGTTTAAATTTATAAATTAACTTTATAAGTTTTTTACATTAATATTTGGTAAATTTTAAAAAGTAAAAAAATTATATATTTAAATTTTTACTAAATTTTTTTTTCAATATTCTTATGTTTTTGAAGATGAGTATATATATACAACTAATTATATGTAAAATGAAATCTATAAAATAAAAGAAAATTTAGCAACACTTGACCGAACACACATGAACGTCTAGTTTGATATAAATTGCATAAAATTAAAATCATAAATGAAAATTTATTTGCTATTAATTAAAATCTTAGAATCAGTTGTAGCTAAACTTTTTTTTTATAATTTTACTTGAAAATAATATAGCTAGGATTGATTTAAAATCATTTGCATAATTTCTATTTTGGTCTTGGAACCAATGTTTTGTCCTGCAGGCGATTTTTTTTTAATCGAAACTATTTGAATATCATGTAAAAATTTTTAATATTAATTTATTTTGAGAATTTTTAATATCAATTTTAGAAAATTAAACATGTAAAGACATGGTTGAAATTTTGTTAAACATAATACAGTTTGAATAATATTTTTTGTTTTTTTTTTTTGTTTTCCTAAGATGTGACATAAGACAAGTAATCCTGTTGCAATAACATCAAAATTAATTGATTTTTAATGCAAAGGAAACTTGGTGACGTAAAATTAGTGAAGCAATCCAACAATCACATGGAATTAAGCTTTAAATGAAAAAACTGGTGAAAACAAATTCATTCAATTAAACCTGTCCTGTAGCTGAAACAATGGTGTATGTACATATGCATCAGCAAGCTCAAATCAACAACAATAAGATATATATATTTATGGTACAAAAGAGGCTTCCCAAATTGATGATTAACATCAAAATTTCTAGGAAATGAAAACAAATGCCAATACATATATGGATCCACATGAAAATTTCTTGACTAATGAATCTTCAAAATCTATCATAAGGCTAACTTCCAAAATAAGAAAAGATGCATTGCAGTCTTCAGATGATATTTTGTGATCTTCACTATCTTCAGTTTGTCAGTGTTATAATGTCGAAACTAGTTGAATGAAGCATCATCTTAGATCTCTATTTCTTGCACCATAAATCAATTACAAGGTCAAGTAGCTTGATGCTATTGAAATTCCCTTAGCAAGGCAAGGTAGTAAAATCTCCATGGTAGCCGAAATTATGAAGAAAATGTTCAGTTTCAGGCCTGGACACACAGAAGAAGTTTCAAATCATTTAATCAAATTGCAAGTTTGTGAAGTGAACAAACTGACTTCTAATGAGAAGACAGCTAAGCTGAGATTTGTTAACTTCGAAGAAAAAAAAAAAAAATTTCATGTGGAACGGATCTATGACTAGCTTATTATAATTTTTTATTTTATTGCCAAGTTTCAGAAACTACATAAAAAGTTTTGGTTCAAATGTGTCTCATACCAATAATTACAGAGTTACACGCTGTAAGCTTCATAGGCGGACCTACATTAAGGATATGGTAGGCACTTACCTACCTTAAAATTTTTTTTAAGTAATATTATTAATTTTTATCTAATTATTTATTGTTGTTTAAAAATTTAGATACTATTACCCTCCTTAATATTATTAATATTTTCTTCATTGCACATCTTAAAATTATTGTTTAATTTGGGAAATTCTAATCTAGGTCAAGTCAATATAGAGTACTCACACAAATCCTTTACTTCTATTGATTTGTGAAATTCTCACATTGAGTGTAGTGCATGAAAAATAAAATCCGGTTTAGAGGATAATTCTCCCTTTTATTTACGATTCTCCTGTTTTGTTTACTTTCATTTTGATTTGCTAAATTAGAGGATGTTCTTGCAGGAAGGATAACATAAGACAATGGAGCTTACCAGTGGCGGACCTAGCTACGTAAATAAAACAGGAGAATCGTAAATAAAAGTCTCTTTTCTTGTAGTGAAAGCAGCTGCTAGCAAGAAAGTTCCTTGGGAATTAATATGTACAAGACAGAAGGTGATATCTCCTTCGTTTGCAATATCTAGAGATGCTCAGTATAATGAACATCTCAAAGGAAATCCACTTGCACAGAAAAAAAAAGATATGGAAAGGAGCTGTGAACTTCTTGTTACAAGAATGTTGCTGATTATTGCAAAACTATGGGGGAATAATTAGTTTGGTGCCATATAGTTCAAGCTCTAATTCTCACTCTCACTGGTTAATGACCTTCACATTGTTAACAAATAATTAAAAAAGAAAAAAAGAAATTAACCTTTGTAGGCAATTAGGCATTGTTTTTTTTTTTTTTTTGTCAAAGTTGGTAAAGCTTGGAATGGCACCAAGTTTTTTGCAAGTTGGCTGATTATTCTCACATCATGGCCAAGCTAAGATTTCAGTAAGATTTGCTAAGATTTTGCAAATCTTGCAAATTGCTCTTGAAGACATGGTGCCTATAAATAGGCAATGGACATTGGTAAAAAACACAACACAAGACACAACACAGCACACGAGCACTGAGAGCAGAGAGAAAAATATATTGTGAGGTGTGGGTGAGTCAGTTGTGTGTTCAAGAAAATTGTGAGCGTTAGAGGATTTGAGAAAAATTCTCTGGGTACCCTCTGAGTATTCTTCTTGGGTTTTAGGTGTGAGAAAAATATTGTATTTTATATTTTGTGGTTGTAATAATTTTTCATATAGTAAATATTTTTCTTGGTTGTCTTTTGACAACAGCCATGGTATTTCTCTGATTTTGGAGTTTTCCACGTAAATCCTTGTCTTGTTAATTTCTCTGTGGTTGTTTGAATATTTTTATTATTTTATTAAAAATAGTCCGTGGGGTAATAGAAAAATTTTTCCCAACAACTAGTATCAGAGCCTTATTCGGGTATTCATATCTACTTATCGTATGCTATGTAGTTGCCACTAAGGTAGACCATCAACATCAGAAAATAAGTTAGACTATTATTTACTCTATTTTTTTTAAAGCCTACAAGTATCTTTGGTGCGGTGGAGTTTTAGTGTTTGATTTACACTAAAATAAAGCGCGAAAAAAATGTCAGTAACAAAATTTGATGTTGAAAAGTTTGATGGAAAAATTAATTTTGCCTTATGACAAGTGCAAGTCAAGGATTTGTTAATCCAGTCTGGATTGTACAAAGTCTTGAAGGGAAAGCCAATCCTTTTGACCAGCGGAAAAGATTCAGAAATATCCGGTGACAGCAGTAGAGACTCTGAAAAGTCCACGATGAACAATAAAGACTGGGAGGAGCTAGATATGAAAGTTTTCAGTCAAATTCATCTCAGTTTAGCGAAGAATGTTCTTACTAATGTGGTTGGACTGTCTACAACAAAGGAGATCTAGGATAAACTTGAAGATTTGTACCAGTCAAAGAGTATTTCAAATAGACTCTATTTGAAGGAGCAATTTTATAATTTGTGAATGAAGGAAGGTACAAAAATTTCAGATCATCTGAGTGTCCTGAATGTGATTATTTCTGAATTGGAGACTCTTAGAGTTAAAATAGATGAGGAGGATAAAGCCCTACTACTCATCTTGCCTCTTCCACCTTCCTACAAACACATGTAACCCATTTCAATGTATAGGAAGGAAACTGTAGTTTACTCAGAGGTGGTGAGTAAATTAATTTCTGAAGAAAGAAGAATGATTGGAGAAAGCAGACCTTTAGAAAACTCAGTGTTTGCTGTTTGTCAGCATGGGAAGAAGAAGAAACACTTTGTGAATAAAATTGTATGCTGGGGATGTGGTCAAACTGGCCACGTAAAGAAAATCTGCGGGAAAGATGGAGTTGGTTTGGCCAATAGCTCCAGAGAAGAAGATGATGTTACCAATGTTGTCTCCCTGGAAGAGGGGGATGGTGAATTTTAATAAAAGAAAACATATGTCCTCATGGCATGATTGCTACCACTGGAGATGCCATTAAAGAGGACATATGATTGGTATCATGTCCACAGATTTGCACACGGGCATTGGCTGATGATTATGTAAGGTGTGTGGTGAAACAGAGGAATGTCGATGGCTAATAAACTTCCAGAAAATCAGTATGGAAGTTACACCATAATTTATCAGCAAGTTTTTCTACATGGACCGAAGTAAAATTCTTGGAGTTGGTATTAATTACAAGTAGGTATACTCTTTATGGTAAGGTATAATATTTCTTGTTTAAGAATTGTGATTGTCGGTATTAAACAATATCTTAGTAGCGGGTAATTTTTTTAATTATGGTGGATATTATTAATAAATAATTAAAAAAAAAAAGAAATCAACCTTTGTAGGCAGTTAGGCACCCTTTTTTTTATTTGTCAAAGTTGGTAAAGCTTGAAATGGCACCAAGTTTTTTACAAGTTGGCTGACTATTCTCACGTCATGGCCAAGGTAAGATTTTAGTAAGATTTCCTAAGATTTTGCATATCTTGCAAATTGCTCTTGAAGACATGGTGCCTATAAATAGGCAATGGACATTGGTAAAAAAACACAACACAAGACACAACATAGCACACGAGCACTGAGAGTAGAGAGAAAAATATATTGTGAGGTGTGGGTAAGTCAGTTGTGTGTTCAAGAAAATTGTGAGAGTTAGAGGGTTTGGGAGAAATTCTCTAGGTACCCTCCGGGTATTTTTCTTGGGTTTTAGGTGTGAGAAAAATATTGTATTTTATATTTTGTGGTTGTAATAATTTTCCACATAGTGAATATTTTTCTTGGTTGTTTTTTGACAACAGTCGTGGTTTTTCTCCGGTTTTGGAGTTTTTCACGTAAATCCTTATCTTGTAATTTATCTGTGGTTGTTTGACTATTTTTATTATTTTATTAAAGATAGTCCGTGGGGTAATAGAGGAATTTTTCCCAACACACATCTCCAGAAAACATGCAAATTAGATAAAATTACTGAAATAGAAATTTCTCAAATTCAAACAATGAACATTGAGAAAAATGGAGATTACTTACAATCAACTTCTGAATTGCAGTACGTATTCAAACAAATCATTCTTGGGACAAGAAAATGAACAGGCATGCATTCATTTTCTGCTTTAGAATGATGAGTCCAATCTCCTTGCATGAACTCACTCTGTTGAAGTACTTTTGTTGCAAACTCATTTTTAATGTGCCTTGTTTTGTTCATTACTCTGTTGAAGGTCTAGCAAATGTACATGAAAGGATCGGTCAGGCTGCATGTAATAAACTCTAAATTGTTAACTCAAGATATAAGATATTGGAGAAGCCATATTTTGAGCATAATTCTTGTGATAATTGGCTTAGCATATGAATAACTTAAGTAAAATTAAAATTCATAAAAAGAAAATAAAAAAAAACCATCACCATTTTTTATGAAAATTTATATGTGCAAAATGATTGAAAATTAAAAGAAATCAAAAGTATAGTAATTTTAATAATCTTTGAGAAATTTAAGTTTTTTTTTATAAAATTATGTTTACTACCTTCATTTATAAATGGTGAATTAACAATTTTAATGGTTAAATACTTTGTAATTTGAGATAAATATAATAATTATTTTTTAATATTTTATTCTATTATTTATTTTATTTTTGAAAATTTATAAACATGAAATATTATAACATGTTTGTATATTAATAACATAAATGTTTATTTATCATGAAAGTGTAAGTTTATGTGTTTTTTTTTTTTGATAATTAATAGAATTTTATAAGAAAGAAGGCCACAAGAAGTGGCAAAGAACAAGAGAAATCGTCAGAAAAGCGAATACAAGAGAAAAGTCTAGAGAGAAAAGGGACTAGAGAAAACTAATACAAGAAGTTTTCAGGACATCTAATAATGTCATTAGCAGACAGAGGAATAGAAAATCTAAAATTAACCAAAAACACTGCTTGGTATATTCATTTATATAAAATATCTCCATGTGTATAATCATCTTTGAAAAGAACTTTGTTCCGATATTTCCAGATTTCCAAAGCCAGAAGCAGGCAGAGGGACTTCCAAAAAGGCTTCGTAATTTTCCCCTTAATTAAAAAATTCCACCGTCTGTAGAAATCAATAAAGCTATCTGGTAAGACGAAAGAGATACTTGTCCATTTTAGAGTTTCCATCCAAATTTTCCTAGCCAACGGGCAATGAAGGAGAATGTGAGATTGTGTCTCAAAATCATTGCAAAATTGACTGTTTTCTTTATCTACATCTAAGATGTGTCTATAATAAAGGAAAGATTTGGTTGGTAGACTCTCATGTGAACAAGTCCAAGCGAAGAATATGACCTTTGGAAAAACCAATGAAGGCTAAATAGAGGAGAATAAATCATCATTTGTACCTCTAGTACCAGTTGAGGGGAAAGATGTAGACCAGGAATGAACTGAGTATATTTTTGAGTTATTGAGTTTCCTTATTAATTTGTCATTTCTTCCAGTATCAAAATTAACCTCATTCAGCATAGAACGTAGCTGTTCTAAGGATTGCAATTCCGATAATCTCAATCTGCTTTCCCAAAATGGACGTCTAGATTGATGAAGAGCTAGATTTGTACCTGTTTTGGCTGAAATATGGTGTAAAGAAAGGGCAAAGAGACTAGGGAAAACATCAGCCAGTTTCATATTACCAATCCAAATATCAGACCAAAACAAATTATTCTCTCCATCACCCAACTGGAAATGAATGTTTGAGGTAAAAAAGGATCAAACCTGGTTGTCATCCATACAAAGCATTCAGATTCCTTTCCAAATGTGTGATAAGTTTGTACAAGTATTTGGATAGAAACTGTGACAAGAGGTAACATTAGAGTAGCTTTTAGAGACTTGGTACTAAAGAGATTGTTTATCAATAGATCTGAGCTTCCATAACCATTTATAGGTTAGGAATTGATAAATTCCCAGATTACCGGTTGCTTTAAGAGAGCAGCATTTACTCCAAGGAACTCGACTCATACCTCGAGAATGAGGATCACCTTTCCATAGGAAACTACGGACATAACCTTCAAGCTTCTTAGAAACTGCAATGGGCATATGGTAAATCGACATTAAATAAATCGGGGTGCTTGCTAAGACCGATTTAATTAATGTTAATCTTCTCGCATAAGATAAGGCTGTTCCTTTCCATAAGCAAGCTTCTTGTTGAAATTGGAGATAAAAGGATCCCAATGTTTAACAAGCAAAGATTTATGAGTTAATGGTAAGCTTGGGTACTTAATTGGCATATTTTCAACATTACAGTTGATGACATCTACACATTTTTTAGTAAATGAGTCAGAAACACATATACCAATGAGAGAACTCTTGGATAGATTGATAGACAGACCTGGTATCAATTAGAAGCACCGAAAGGATCCTCACCATATTACATAAAGACTCCTTGTTTACGGGAAGGAGACATAAAGTTTCATCTGCAAATTGAAGCAATGAAACAGATCTCTCACTATTCTCGAGACGTACACCATCAATCAAATCCTCCTCAATCTCCCAGTCAAAGATTCTTTTAAGACCTTCTACTGCAATAAAAAAGAGGAATGGAGATAGGGGATCTCCTTTTTTTAACTTCTCTAAAAATGGGAACAGGTTTAGAGGGGTAGCCATTCACCAGAAAAGAAGTAGAGAAATCACATAGGCAATCCAAGTGATCCATTTAGAAGAGAAACCTATTACTGTCATAACATAAATTAAGTATGCCCAAAAGACATTATCAAAAGCTTTTCTAAAGTCTAACTTTAATAGAAAAGTTGGACATTTAGAGTAGTGAACTTTGTGAACAATCTCTGAGGCAATAAAGGCACATTCATGGATATTTCTTCCTTTGACAAAACCAAATTGAGAATCTGATATGATGTCTGGGAGGACAAAGCCAAGCCTAGCGGACAAAATCTTTGTAATCATCTTGTAAATACCATGGATCAAACAAATGGGGTGAAAATCCTTCAAATGAGTAGAGCCCGTCACTACAAGAAATATTCGGTTTAGAAACGGACAAAATTCGTTTCTAGTCTTAAAAAATCCATTTCTAATCTATTCAGAAACGGATTTAGAAACAAATTTTATCCGTTTCTAAATTCGTCTTCACTAATCAAATTTAGAAACGGTCCGTTTCTAATTAGAAATGGTCCGTTTCTAATCAATTTAGAAACGGAATTTCGGGGACCAAGGAAAAATGAATTTGAAACGGATATATCCGTTTCTAAATCTGTTTCTAATTTTAGAAACGGACTTAGAAACGGATATATCCGTTTCAAATTCTTTTTTTATATTAAATTAGAAACGGATATATCCATTTCTAATTTTTTTTTATTTTTTCAAATTAAATTAAAAATGGATATATCCATTTCTAATTCTGTTTCTAAAATTAGAACGGATATATCCGTTTCTAAATCTATTTTTTTATTATTTTAAAAATAATTTATATATAATATATTGTATTTATATAAAACCCGGATCAATCTTTAAATTAAATTGTGAATATTAATTTGGAGGAAATTGGAATTAAAACTGAAAATCGATTAAAAAAAGTAAATGTAAAATAGTAAAAAGAATAGTATATATACAGAATGTCAATAAAATAATTAAGTTCTAAAG
>CANYLF013411125.1:0-10379 GCA_948193215.1 Bocquillonia castaneifolia
TTTGGGGATTATATTTTTTTAAATTCATGTTTACTGCTATGTGGTGCCATGTCATTACACATCAGATTTTGGATTTAAATTTTTTGCCGAGTATTAGAGTTGAAAAGATATCAAAATATGCAACCAGAAAAGAAAATTTTAAAGGAATTTGCTAGAATTGCATTAAGGTTCAAAGTTCAAATATTTTGAGGTAGTTAAGCCATGTGAAAGTATGGGAATTTTTTCTCAACAATCTATCCAATCCATTGAAATACAATAAATTCTCCAAATTATTTGTACTTAAGTGGCTTTCTTGATAGAGAGAGGGCCTTATCTTTGATTGATGTGATTATGTATTACATGTGGGAGTGGGACACATTCTTACTCCACTTGTTTTATAGCGTTTTATGCATTATGAGTATGTGAGATGCATTGTGCTTGTTAGTGTTCTACAAGGTGGATTGGTTTCTTTGTGTTTTTGGGGACCATTGGATGTTTTCAAAATCTTTAAAAATCTTTATCTTTTTCATTTAAAAACGGTGGTTTTTGTGGCTCAAAAGATGAGAAACACATTACTCCAAATTCTACAGTTTCACTTCTACTTTCATTATAGTTAACTTGCACAAATATTAGAGGACACACACATGAAACAACAATGATCTAGAAAAGAATGAATGGATAATGAAGCTGGAATTTGATTTGGTCAGTTCTCATTTGTAGGGTGCTAAATGTGGGAGCACCACAGGATCTGACGAACTCTCTATGACGGTCTGATCTTGTGCTACACAGTTAAAAAAAAAAAATTTAGCCATAGTCTCTGATGATTAGTTTGAGCTGCTAATTACAAGGATATAATGTATATTAGAATTAGGAGTATTCTATAATGGGACAGAGTCACAGAAAATATAAAGTCACCTATTGTGTTTGTCCGGTACAAATCTTACTGATGAACCAACTTCAAGCACTGATATTACCTTGTCAAAAATCTCCTAAATTGTTCTAGGTATTTAGGCATCAGTTCACTGTGGCTGTTTGAGAATTAGGGATAATATTAGCTCCCTTACAAAGATATAGAGTGTTTGGTTTTTGTAAATACTTAGGACTTTTGACCTTACAGTGTTTTGTGAAAGGAAGAAATTTGTACTCAAAATGAACGTTGCAAGAATATTTCTTCAATGTTTTTCGTTGTAGATGATTTATTTAAGTGAACACTATTTTTTTTTTATCTATTTTAAATTTTTAGTAGTTTTGTGAGTTCGACAATTTTATCTATTTTTCAAATGGTTCTGCAGTTAATAATTGTTTCTCTGTCGTGCTTCAATTTAATGGAACCATTTTTTCATCTAACAGGATGGTAATTACATGGTTGGGTGTTTGGGATATCCACAGGTTTGCATTCAATTCTTTTATTCTGTAATTGTATAATTAGCTTTCTAGGATGCTTTATGTTTTTTTCTGGTTCCGTAGGAAGTCCTATCATATGAGATGGTTGACTTTCTCTTTTATTTTCCTTTTCTTTTCTTGTTACGTGTGGATGATATGTCTTGCAAATTGTGTTATCATGCCTCCTCCAATTTGCTCTTTTCTTTTGATATATGTATGATCTGTTAGTTTTTTTTTCAGTAAAAGAGCTTTTTAAATTGCATGACAACATATATTGATATTGGATCTTGATTTTATAAATCTTTGTTAGATTTATTTTTTGTTCATTTAACTTTGTCTTGAGAATGTCTAGAAATTCATGCAAAATTTTAGATGCCAATTGTTTACATGAATAATTCTAGGTTTGTTCTTATTTATTGTATTCTGATTTGGTAAAGTAGGTCGGTATTGGCTCAGTCCCTTTGATATTATAGTTGCAAGCATTGTTGTTCCTTGAAGAAGTGTAAATTTATCCCTCAGTAGCTGTGAAACTCATTGTCGAGTGCCGAAGATTAGGACGTCTTTTCTAGTAGCACCTTGGCTTACACATTGAAAAGCCATCATTCTGTATAGCTTGTATCTGAACAAAGCTCCAGGAGAATTTTGTGCATTAACTACATTAAACACTCCCAAAAAAAATGCTTTTCTATCATTCAAATGACAATATGGTGATCTTTCTA
Source organism: Bocquillonia castaneifolia (assembly GCA_948193215.1). Classification (NCBI taxonomy): domain Eukaryota; kingdom Viridiplantae; phylum Streptophyta; class Magnoliopsida; order Malpighiales; family Euphorbiaceae; genus Bocquillonia; species Bocquillonia castaneifolia. Next base: position 2,082 of record CANYLF013411125.1, read on the forward strand.
TTATGGATTGTCCAAAATCATGAGGCTTGCTGCGTGGTGCAGAGGGTATGCAAACTTTTCCTGTGCAGTAAGGAGGTTATTTTTGTTTAAAATTGTGACCTTATGGTATGCTGTAGAGCCTCTGCTAGCCATTTATTAGTTCTACTATTTACTTATACAAATTACAAATTCTTTATTTCTTATAGCTCTGATAAGTACTTGGTTAATTTTTTTTTTATCCAGTTAGGATAAGCTTGCTAAGCAAATAGATTTTAATAACTGCATGTATGAAAATAATTTCTATTCGTTCAAGTTATGATTTTTGGTGTGACATGAAATTTTACTACTAATTTATTTGTTCTACAAAAATTGTTGTCATATGGTGTTAGTTATATGAAAATTTGACAGTGGTTTTAACTTTTCAGTGTAGGAACGCTATATGGCTTCCTGGCCCTGTAATAGAAGCTACTGTAACCAGCAATGTTTGCAGCAGCTGCACTCCAGGTTTTTACTGATAATACATGACTGCATAGATTGTGTATGGTTTTAACATTAGTTTTCTTCATGTTTCACAATTATTTTTCGAGAGTTGAATGTGGTTATAGACTGTAAACTAGAGGTGAATTCATCTATTTTCTTCCGTTTTAATCAAGTGTTTTTGAATTGTTAAAATGTTTGGACTCTCAAAATCTTCATTTGTTCGTGAAAGTAAGATAATTATAGGATCTTACCTCTCTGCTATATCCATGTGATTTAATACTCGGGAAATTTTAAAGGTACAAGTACTAACTGATATTTGCTTTAATTGCATGGCTTTTGTAGCATTTATGTTAGCATGTCACATCTCATACATTCATTTGATTTTCAATTGTTATTTTTTCTTATTGATGATGTGTAGTTTGCTTTTCTTTCTTGAATTCTTGATTATTCCTCTACAATGCAATGTTTTCTTTTAGGTCCTGTTTACCTGATTCAATTTAAGTTTCGGCAGCTTGAAATACCACCAGGCTTCAGTGTCAACCATCTAGGTAAGTGCTGCCCTATGATACTATAGAAACTTTCATAAAGTTTGCTTCATGAATAAATGGAGTGTTTGTTGCGCATCGTTTTAATATTTCATTTTAAGATCCAATATATGAGAAATTGATTTCCATATTGGCTTCAAACAATATGGTGGTCTCTTGTTGAATGCACTGGTATGAGCAAATCCTGTTTAGTTTTCTTAGGCATTGAGGCTGAACTTTCTTTTGAAAAGAAATCCTTGTTGATGGCATGCAAATAGTCTGTAACTGTTATTTTTTGGGCTGAAACAAAACTTGTCAGACTTATCTTAAAAACAGTTCTAATTTCTTTATAAATTGAAATTTTGTTTTTGAACATTAAAATGTCCATCTGATCAAATTCTTCTGAAGTTAAATTGTACCTGCTTATCAAAAGAATGGAGTTGGTCCCCATAGAACTTTTGTAAAACTGTAGATGTTTCAAGAAAAAGAAGAGAGAATTTGGGAAATATTCTATATTACAAACTGCACACAACTACAATTAGTGTGATGCGTGTACAACTCACTACTAACTTTTATAAACTGCTGTACTCCAACTTACTAAGTACTACGCCCAAAAGCTTTATATGACTTGCTTACACATAAAAGTAGCACTGTAAATATACATGGTAATCCACAGGCCCCTAGCTAAATTGCATTGCAGGTATTTACCATTTCCTTGTGTGTGAAGCCCTTGTAACCTATTTTAACTTGCACATATGAAATTGTAAGGCCAGTTTCTGGTTGAGATATGTGGACTTAGAAAGGAGAGCAGCTTATGAGTCAGGAAGTAATCTACAAAAGTCTCCTCTTTCCCTTTTATGGCAGCTACAGCAACATTCACTGCCTTAATTTGTTGTCATGTAGCACAAGCTCTTTTTCCATATGAATGATGGTGTGCTTGGATAGTTCTTTAACCATTTTAAGGGTATTCATTTAAACTTAAAATGATACCTACACAGAAAGAGGCAATGTATACAAATATTAGATTTTAACCTTTTATTATTATTTTTATTATTATTGAAATGGAAAAAGATAACGTTCTTGATCTTTCTATGATCATAGAGTCATAATGTCTCAATAAATATGATGATTTTGATTTCAGAATATACTTGGTATTAGATTTAAATTGGATGGATTGAGACAAATCCACATGCATAGAAATGGGTCTTGGCTAATCCATATTCAAAATGATTAGCATTGGTTATATGGATGGTTGGATCTTAGCTTTTATTATTGCATTATTATTATTGTTTGTCAGCAATGTGGGATTCTAACACTCTCTCAAGTGCAACTGAGCTTTTATCATTTATTATGATTCAGTTCAGTTCAAACTCTCGCCTCTCAAACTTAAATTGTTATCAATAATTGATATGTTGTCCTCTCAACTTGTCTACAACTAATGCTTCTCTCACCTTATTGGGCCTCTTTTTTCTTAAAAAAAAAATCCATTGTGTCATTCTGTTGCCTTCATTTGCATCTTTTTTTTTTCTCTTTTTCTGTATTCATTCTGAACTACCTACAGGGATGTGCATATTCACAAAAATAATTGTTTGTTAGGCACGAGGATAGTTGCAATGCAATTGAGTTTGTAAAAATTACATTTCTTGCCAATTTTAAGTTTCTTTTACATTGTGATCAGGTTGCATTGGTGGCTGTGATGAGATTCTAAGACAGTTAACAGAGATATGTGGAACTGGTTCTCGTGTTCAAGGTCTGGTTATATGCTTGTTTTAGTAAATAGTTTGAAAGGGAGCTTAAAATTTTTTCAAAAAAAATCATGAATCTTTTATCTGCAAAAATATATGAATTTTTAATGCCATTTTGTTGCCTTTGTTATTGGTAATGTGAGAAATGAACTTTAACAATTCTATCATATTGTTATTTATGATTGTTGCAATATGTGTTGACCATAGAATTTCAGGTTCATATGGTTCTCATGGTTCAAGTGTTCATTTCTTTGTTTTATGTAAGTGACGTTCATGCCTGGCTTCATACCTTTGTTAGCATGGTGTTATTAGGACTATCAATCATTGAAATTTGTAGATGAACACTGACTTCCTGATTTGCTGTTCTCGTTACCTTGCAGACAAAGTTTACACTTTTTTGTATCAGGAAGAAGTTGCATTGGTTAACAATCAAAGAAAACATTGAACAAAAAAAATCATGTGCATGCATAGTATATCGTAGACAGAAGCAAGAGGAGCAAAGTTCTAAGAGTAGCCTGTGATATAGGACAATCCAGAATCCTCCAATTCTTGTTAAGGTTTAGACAGGTGTTGAGTTTGAAAGTTAAATAGTGATTGAATATGATATGTTTTGACAGAAAAATAATATTTTGCTTGGTGGCTAGAACATCAAGATCTGGCTGCAGGATACCTGAGGCAGCAGATCAATTGAAACTGAAAATAGCCTTGAGAACATTTTGACTCTCTTAACTGCATGGATTTTGAGGATGATAGTGTTCAACTGTTATAGTTCACTGTTATGGGCCATCTTTCTTATGCATTGGCTTTCATGCTGCACTGTTGTTGGATTTATATGTTCATATTGCATTGCGCATGTCAAACAGTCAATCTTCCCCATATTGCATACTGGGGAGCCTCACTCATTTGGAGTGCCATTCATTTTTTTTAATTAAGTTCACTGCTTTGGGTTGGCTGCATATAGTATTGGGTCTGAACAGTTTCTACATTAGAAGCTTGTTGTTTGCAATATTTGCTTCAGTTGATTGTCTACAGGCCATTATCTTCCATGCTCTTTCCTTCATCTTCGATGACTTTTGCACATTTCATGTTGCATGTGACTAGTGAGAAGTCAGTTATGGTCTGAGCAATTCTGTATGGACCGGGTGTGTTTTTTCAGGGTCTTGATTGTACATGTGTTTCTGTGTCTTTATATTTCTGGTCTATGCCAGGCAAATGGTCTGCCTGTTGCTTTGTAGGAAAATTACATGTACATTGTTTTCCTGGTAGGTGTTAAAAGTGTCCTTCAAATACTCTATTAAGAGTTGAGGGAAGAAGAGCAGTTTTACAAGTAATTTTTAGTCTTTAGATGTTGGCTTCCCTTCAATTAAACTTCTGTTTCTCATCTACCATTAACCTAATCGCTCCATAGAAGGGGTGTAAAAAAGACTTGCATCTTCAGATGATTTCATTAAACTGTTCTTTTATTATCCTTTGCCTTCTTATGCAAAATCAATAACCACATTTCATTATGTTCTGCAGCAAGAGGCCGTGCACCCAATACAACACCCACAAACTTTCAACAAAGTAACACTAGGCAAGGTACTTGCATTCACTGTCGACAAATCGGCCATGCTTCAAGTAATTGCCCTTCGCAACTTTCAGCTTCTCGGCATGGTCAGTCCCATGGAGTTAGTCAACAGATGGGTACTACTTTGAGCTTTTATTTCAACTAATCATTTGAGTATTCTTAAGTAGACATGTTTAGGTTATCAATTGAACTTTAATCGATCTATAAGGTCAAATCATGGAACAAATGTATAGCCTGGCCATCTGGAGATGCTCATGACATTTGTTGGGGAGTTTTTCTTCTTGTGCTGGTTACTTGGACATAAATAATTGATTAGTTTTTTAAAGTGTCCTTGTCCCTCTGATTCTTTCTGTGCATGTGGATATTTGTTTTAAAAATGTCATGTAATTGGGGATATTTTTATAATCTATTTGAGTAACAGATTTCATATATATTTCATCAGATTACATGTTTCTTGTTTTGTGTGGGATTTTATGTTGGGGGTTTAACCTACTCATTGTCCTTGTAGGACCCACTAACAATCAGATTGCTATCCCCACATATTCCCTCTCTTCATCTTGTAATTTGAAGAACTGTATCGCTATAAAGTCGAACTGTGCTGATATTATAACAAATCCTTGAACTTCAGTTTTAAATGACTTGAACTTCAGTTTTAAATGACTTATGAATCATGGGTGTATGATGCTTGGTTCTCACTTTTAGTAGGGTCATTCTAAACCATTATGTTGTTAATTGTCTGTTTTGGAAGTCTCAGAATATATTGATGTAGCAAATTTTACACTTATGATTGTCATCATTCTTATAATGCTCTCTTGATGCAGGGGAATCTTCAGTTTCATGTACGACGTGTGGAACTCCATGTGCTCTGCGTACAGCTAACACTGCAAATAACAGAGGAAGGAAATTTTACTCGTGTCCATCTCATGGATGCAACTTCTTTGTGTATGTAAACCAATTGAATTTGGAACCTCTTATTCTGTGAAAGCCAAGTGGAATCTTTTGTCTACTATTTTTGTTTGTAGCTAAATCTATAAATAAAATAAATTGCATCTAATTCTTGATGACTTGTGCTGCAGGTGGGAGGATAACTTGAATAATGGAACCAACGGAAGAAATGCACCTCATGCAAATATCAGTAATTCAGCATCTAACCCTAGCAGGAGGGGTGGCCGTGGCAGAGGTGCTCGGAGTGGTGGACGTTCTACTGATATGACCTTTGTATCAGCTACTGGCGATCCTATGTCTGGTCGAAGATGTTATGTATGTGGCGATCCTTCACATTTTGCAAATGCCTGCCCCAGTCGTGGTTCCTGATGCTATGTCAATTTTATAGACAAAGCATGCATATGAAATACAGGTTTTGTTTTCACTACCTTTTGGCCATTTCAAGTTATTGTTTTGTGACATTTACATAAAATTTAATATGGAATTTTCCTTTTCGATGCTGCTTTTAAGTTCACAGGGGCTCTATTTAGTAGGTTTGGAAAAGAGAAGGTAAAAAAAACATAGCATCCTCTCTCCATTTATTGCATGAGTCGGGAATCATGAAATGCACGCCACCATATTTGCAGCTGTTGCAAACTGATGAAGATCAGAAGCTATGTGTTATTCATCAGATCTTCAATGTGTAAAAATCATTTGATGACCTGTTTTAAGATCATGTTAATGTCCTTTTCTGTTATCATTTGGGATCAACTGATTACTACAATTTTGAATGTCATAATTTTGAATGCATGCCATATTAAAGCTCATAGTATATTATCCCTGGAAAAATTAATCTTTTGAATAAGTTATTTAAACAGTGTTAGAATCAAGTTGGGAGTCCCCATAATCATCAAAACTGTAATCCCAATAAAATGGTCATCTATTTTCATAATTTGATCATCCACGAATAATTTCAAATGTGCTTAAAGTTATTTGGTCCTCCGTAAAATGTAATCTGTAGGTTTTTTTTTTCGAGGAAAAAAAATTATTCTGTGTTTGTGTTTTTATAAATAAGAATTTTATTTGCTATTCTGTTTATTAAAATTTTAGGATTGATTCTAATTAAAGTAAATGAATTCTTTTAAAGATTCATTTTGAAATGAAATAAATTTTATAATGCAAGGTAAATAAATTATAATAAGAATTTGTATGATATAATTATAATCAAATTCAAGAAATTTAATAACATAAGTTGATAGATTTTTATTTATATGGAACAAATAAATTATGAATTTGCAAATTGATTTTATAAAAGTTAGGGTAATTTTTATTCATAGTCCCTCAATTTTCTTTTATCCTACTATTGTCCATCAACTTTTGCTTTTTTGTAACTAGAAAATCTAGTAATTATGAGTTTGTAACATAAAAGTTTCATTGCTAATGTTTGTTTACTACCATTAATGAAATTTTGCTTGTATTACACTAAAATAAATATATTTTATCATGTTCATTTAGATATTTTTTTTATTTTTTATGGAATTTTTAAATTTTATTTAATTAAAAATAAAAAAAATAATTTCACGATCATTTTTTTTATAAATTAGATTTATTTTTCTTGATAAAATTTCATATTAAAATTTATTAAAATAAAAATTTTTAGATGGGTCTGGGAGGACACCAATAATGGAGACTTTTGTATTATAAATTTACAATTAGGGAATTTTCTAGTAAAAAAAAAAGTTGAGAAACGGTGGAGGAAGAGAAAAATTAGGCGAAAAAAATTAGGGATCGTGAGTGATTTATAATAAAATTGATAAAATTTATTTATATTATTTACCATCTAAATGAAAAGTGGATGCATTTTACTGAAGGTTGTGAATATCATTTCAGAGTCCGAGTCTGTTTCCATTTTCTTATTAAATTGAAATATCTTGGTAAATTGAAATATCTTGCTATTGGAGTATTCGTGTTTTGTTTCGATCTTTTGTCTCACACACATAGAGACACACTAGTTTTTGCATGTGTACACTATACTTGTCATACAATAAATTTGTTGATATTTTGATATTTTTTTCACCAAAGAGAAAACTGATATTAATTTATTAAATCATGAGATAATACATCAAAACCATATTAAATGCTATAGAGTTTTTCACCCGGTCAGATACAGAACAAGGTGCCTTAATTAGCAATCATATTCGCTGATCGAAAAACAAAACAACAAGATATTTTAAAAGTAGCTCTAAGCAAAATAAAACAGATTTATAATAAGTCAATAAAATATTCATCATTTATATCAATAATGACAAAATAGGCTTAGCTCTGCACATATGACTCCATCGTTAGCATTTTCACGGAGATCCATATCTTGTGGTATAGTATAATAATGAAATCTTCAATTGAAAAATTATATCAAACTCCCACAAAAAGATGAAGATACAAAACTTCCACATAAGAGGAGAAAAATAAAACTCTTATAAAGAGAGAGAAAAACAACCTAAAACTTATAAATCTATTGGATGGAAATATCCAATTTATTGTGATAAAGCAAAGAAAATAAAAATTTAGAAGGGGTTTATCATCGGTAAAAGGTTGGCTGATAACAGCCCTAAACAAAAGAACAAAGAAGAGGTGGCTAGGGTTTTTTATTTGGAAATTATTGCTTAGAAAGCTTAAATTTTTTTATGTTGATATTTTTATATTAGAGTTTTTGTATGTGCTAATATTATGAAATTTAATTTTTGTTTTTGGTATATAAACTTAGTGCAAGAATGAATGGTTTAGATTTTTTTTTTGGCAAGAATCAAACCAAACATAATGTTTATTTCAATTTCCCTTGACAAAATTACTGCTGACACTCTAAAAGTTATTACTGTTAAAGTTATCATCTATCTATATAAATAACTAAAATGTAAGGAATTTTTCTGTAACATCCCCAAATTTAATTACATGCATTAGTAGTTAATTGGCATCATTAGTATGTTTAATTTTGTTAATTGTGGTTAATTCATTGATGATTATGTGTAAGAGGGGTGTAATTGAAAGAAATAATAGTTGGAGTTGGTTATATGGTAGTGTT
>CANYLF013411931.1:0-12712 GCA_948193215.1 Bocquillonia castaneifolia
CCCCCCCCCCCCCCCCCCCCCCCCCCCCCCCCCCCCCCCCCCCCCCCCCCCCCCCCCCCCCCCCCCCCCCCCCCCCCCCCCCCCCCCCCGCGCCTACCTCCACTTTCTACAGCTATTGCTATTTATGGGGATGGGCTGCCACCATATTCTCCAGTGATGGCTATCTATGGGGACATGCTACCTCCATTTTTCGGCGATGGCTATCTACGGAGACGGGCTACCGGCATTTTCACGAAGACAACTATCAACGGAGACATGCTACCTCCAATGTCCGGTGATGACTATCTATAGAGACGGGCTACCTCTATTTTCGCGGAGGAGATTATCTACGGAGGTGGCTATCTTGTTATAAAGATGACTATCAACCGCCCAAGCTGAATCCTTTTCTGTATCCTTGAGTTTGATCATGTTTATGTTTGCTTGCTTTGTCGTTCATTTATTCATTTAATTGATTGAGATTGCTAAACTCTGACAAAGTGGGAGCAACTGTAGACACCCGATTACTGGATACAGGATTATGGAAGTAGCCCGAGAGCCCAGTAAAGGATTTGGCCTTTCTACAAGCACTTCATAATTAAATATAAGATGTCTAAAGGGCAGATTATTCTTCACCAAACCTTTTATCAACCGACCGATTCTTTGACAATGAACCGATTGGTTAATTGGCTCGGTATGGGCCCATATTCCGGGTGAGTTTTAAAATCCCAACTAAACGATCGACCGAATAATTGTTGAGGAACCAACTGGTTCTTTAGCAAAGATTCGGTCAGTCCTATGACATTGATAGGGAGTATAGTTATTCTCTACAAAATGGCTGATTAACAACTCGTAAGGTGGGCTTATGTAAACCTACCTTTTGAGTCTATATAAACAGACACTCTACACGCAAGAGAGGGAGGAGTGACCCAACTTAAAAAGAAACACTAAAAGACAAAGAAAGCACAGAAAAGGGAAAAGAGAGGAGCTAGGTTTTTTTTCATGCCCGGTCTCTACAATCTTCAAACAATAACTCAAAATCATTAACGATGGTACCGATTCATAACCAAAGAACGTACTACCCTCTATAGGCATCAAGAGCATAACTAAATAAGGGCTTGGTTGCATATTTCCACATTTTATCATATTTTAAGTTACTATAAGTTTTTGAGAAAATTTCCAACTAACTCTGCTTTACTTTCTGATCATACCAATGTCTTCTTGGTGATAAGGAGACGTTGCTGAAGCCAACAGATAGGAGTTTTACCACCATAACTCATGATATGGATCAAAACATGTTTTTAATTCATAGACTTGTAAAACCATTAAAGCTTGCTTCTTCAACCATCTCAGGATCTCTATAGCTCCTCTAAGCCTTTATTTGTTATTCTATATATTTAGTCTGGAAAATTTACAATAAACAAGTTGATATCAAGCTCCAAAGTTTTGGCTCCCTTGCTACAGAACCGGCCGGTGCTTCAACAATGTTCCTTCGGATTATCAATCAACTGATCGGTTGATTGAATTCCTAATCTATTGATTGATTGGTGGTACCAAATTTGCATTTTTCAAATATCTTTGGGCCTGGGCCTTGTCAAAGTTTCGAATGAATCTTCACCAAAGCTTTGGTCGGTTCTTCAAAGAAATGATCAACATAAAGAAGGGGATCTAAAGACGTCAATTGATTGAAGCTTTGAGATCAACTGATCGATAAACTTTCTAAACCCTATTTTATTCTTTATGCCAAGTCACCTTTAATAAATGCTAGAATAATTTATGAAATTAAATAAATGAATCGGTAAATAAGTAGATTAGAACTGATAGAAAATCATTTTCCCTTTCCTTTCTCTGAGAGTTGTAGAAACTGAATTTTGGGATGCTAGATCTTTAAGGCTAAACCGAAGGACTTTAGGGCAAGCTATACTTTAGGGCAAGCTATCTTTTTATGGGATTTATCCTATGCAATTAAATGGCAAAAATAGTGCCCTGAACACCAAAGGTTTGGCCGGGTCATCAAACATCCGGCCGAACCATAGTGCCCTGAAAATCAAAGGTTTGGCCGGGTCACCAAGCATCCGGCCGAACCATTAGATGAACTTGGCTAGGCCAAAAGCCCTTAAAAAGAAACGGCCTAAGACATGTCAAGTAAAGGTTCGACCGGACCTTTGTATTCATTCGGCCGGATTTTTGGCCTGGGCTCATAGGGGTAATCATGATTATTCACTGCAGAGTGGTGATTTGACAATACAGTAGTAGGCTTATATGCTCCTACTACTTCGCACTATAAAAACTTTGAATCAACACCTTGCAAGGGGGGAGGTACTTGTTATCATTTACACAGGCACACTACTTCAAGACTAAGCAAACATCCTTTAGCAGGAGGAAAAGGAGAGTAGAGGGAGCGCAGCTTCATCGTCTCTGGTTCTCCGACGATTCAACAAAACGGTAACAAACTAAAGGTATAACGATTATAAGGATCATTTTAGCATCCATACATCGTAAAAAAATGTTTTGGTTATATCATTCCATTGACATTCTGATGTTTTAAGTTACTGTAACTTTGCATGCTCATATATAACTAAGCTTTTCTTATGTTCATTAAATGCATGGGCTCCCGAGGCTAAGGTGAGGCATTAAAAAGGGAAGGGGATGTAGCTTTGGGGATCAACTAAGCAAAAAGGGATCCAAACCTGTCTTTGGATACCTAATATACTCTATTTGTAATAACTTATCATACTCAAAACATGGGGTCTCCTTAGGTCTTAGGAGGTCTTATTTGTATCTCTTACGTATTATATTCAAAAGGCATGTAATAAATAGGTTAAAACTAGAAAAATATCAACCAACACCGAGTCACAGGTCCGGCTAGACCATCATGAGCCCAAGATACCCATCCGGTTGAACCTTTGGTCATCCGATCGGATGATCAGGGTTCAACCGGATGTCCCATCTGTTTCGGTTATTTTTAAGGAACTTGGGCCTGGCCCAATTGAAGATCCGACCGAACCATCATTAAAATTCCGACTGGACCTCCACACATGCGCTATGCAAAGAAGACCAACAAATGGTCTAGACACTCCGACCGCTCTAAAGCTTCAAGGTCGACTGGTGAGTCCTCTCCGGAATTAGCCAGTCGATTGGTAAGATTTTTTAAACCCTGTTAATTTATAGTTAAACACCCATATCTAAACTGCAAATAATTAATCGGACGTTCATAATAAATAAAACCTGGTAATAAGTATAAAAAAATGATAGAAACTCGTTTCACCTTTCATTTCTTTAAGGGTGTATGTATATTACTGCCCTTCCAATATCTCAGGCAAATAATAAATCAATTAATGTGGAAACATTAACTTGTAAGTAATTATAAATCTATTAAAAACTGACTGTGGATGTTGTGTATATAAATAAATAAGAAAATAATCCACCTGGCTAACTATTATTAAAATAAGTAGCAAACCCACCAAATACAGCTAATTGCACTCAATCAATTACAATTAACTACAACGGACCTAATGCAGGATTAAAATTGTTCAGAAACAAAATTAGGCGCGCCCATTCATTGCATCATACTTTCCAGGTGATTTATCACTTTATATTGTTTATCTTTGGTAGGAAACAATGGCCTCATTACTTAATTAAATGGTAAATTGCCCCAAGAACGAATGACGCATTCCGAACCCAGAAATTATATGGTGTGATGATTAATGGGGATTCCTAAGGAATCTATATGTTTGTTAATCACTAGGTGATCCCGATGCAATTCAGGTGGCGACTCCAACTCTGTTTTCATAAATTTCTAAAACCCATCTAGTGAGTCTGTCGCCATTGCCATTGGACACCAACCAACGGGCAGGTCCCGAGCGCTCTATCCGCAGTGCTGACTCCACTGGGGAAGTTTTTGCAAATAAAATGAATGAAGATTCTGAGCAATTTCCCATTTTTTTAATTAATCTGGCCATGTTCTCCTTTGCATTGCACGTAGTTCTGTATTTTTAAGGGTCCCTAATAAACCCCGGTACCATCTATAATGCAATCCAATGATTCCACACAAGTTTCTTGGATTGTATTATCGATGAACCACTCATAGTGATTGGGAATCCTACCTGGCTTACCATCCTAGCAATGGTTAATAAGTCACAGTTAATGGGAAGCCCATACTGGATCTCCTACTATCCTAGCAATGGTTAATGGGAGTCCGAATCTATGGGAGCCTTCTTAGCCAAACCAAAGAGTCAAAGCCCAGCATGTAATGACCATAAAAGTTTTCACTAGGTTTGTACCTGTTAATCCTACTTGCTGTAATGTTGCCATGAGTATTTATGACCATTAAGCCTAAAGCCTATGCCGAAACTCTAATCGCCTAAAGATAGAATTTAGGTACAAGGATACAGACTCAATTATCATAAGTGCTATTGTTTACTAGGGTAGTGTAAGAGAACGCTATTTATAGAACAGTACTATCATTCCCTGTTGATAAAATAAAGTACCCTAGCCTACCTAGGGAATGAACTTTTTTGACCAACGGAATACGTGTGTAGGAGAAATAAGGTTGGAAGGCCTGCCATTTAGCAGTGTGTGTTACTTGTACAACTAATGAGTTTTCTTATTTTCTTTGTCATACATACACGCATATATCACTCATTCATGCACTTAATAACCCCTTTTATGCAGCTAAAAATGGCAAGTAGCTCTCACCATTCATAGTAATGGTACTGCTTCAATGGCATTAAATCTGAAAGAGAGACGAGCTCAAGTGCTTTACCTAGAACAACCTCTGTTAGCTACACTTGCTACTTTGAGAAATTGGGATGCTACCATGCCTAAGCCTTCTTCCTTCCACCCCGATGCCAGTACAACAAGTTCCGAAGCTGAGACCTTCTGTGACTATCATGTGATGGAAGGACATTGGAAAAATGAATGCTAGACTTTGGGGAAGGCCATACAACGCCTTATTAATGATGATGCGCTAATGGAAGTAGGAATAGAGAAATATGTCCTTGGCGCTAACTGGGGCACTTGGGAGATCCCTGTTCTGAATGGTGACTTTGAAGGAGAGGACTACTTATGGGACAAAGAATGGAGAGCTTTGGAAATCTATGAAGAGCTAACTGAACGCAGAATGTTAAACAAGCTGTGCCCTACAACTGTGATGGAAGGGGATGTATATAGGCCCTATGCCTTCTACAAGCACCACTACAGCTTTTGACACTACATTGCTGAGTGCGGGACATTCAGAAGAGCTATTAATGAACTATGTAGCAAGAGAGAAATTGCCATCATTGACAATGGGTTCATCATCTACATAAGGGCAGAGAAACAGGAAAGAATCAGAGCCTTACTCCCTAGCTTGTTCAAATGGAAGCAAGTACCGCCCTTGCAGATAAAAGGACCTCCATCAATCCTTAAAAACACCCTAAGTGAAATCTTCGGTGATCTAGTAAAGAAAGGGTACTTACATCCCACCGACCCACCTATTTATGATAGCTTCAGCTCCTTCTCCGCAGGAGAATATTATTGCTACCACCAATCTATGAGGCACAGCCTGAGAGATTGTTACGGGTTTGTTAACATCATAGAAAATCTGGTCCTGGATGAAAGATTAGTTAGCTTAGGAGATGGATCCATGGGATACGCCGCGGAATGGAGAAGTCATCACCCGCCCCGAACGCTCAAGATGATGCCTTCGACCTCACAGCCATCAGGGGAACATACTAACCAGAGGATTTCCAAAATCGAGCCTTTGTTAGAAAGCGAAAGCAGTTGGTTCCTACACTACATGTCACAATATCATCCCGAGGAATTACCCATTGTCCTTGACCATATAGAGAAAGAAAGGAGAAAGGGGAAGAAGACAAAAGGCTAAGGATGTAGACAAATGCCGGAGTTAGAAGTACTAAGAGGAATTGGAGAGGCACTAACAGTTTCCATCTTTGAAAGAATAGTGTGCACGGAATAAATGCAACCATCAAATTTTACTTGTCATATGCAGGATGGATTTTACTTGACTAGACTTAGTTCCTTTTACTTAATAAAACACTTTCCCGCTTTATCTCACATAAAGTCTTTCAGCACCCATGATCGCGTAGGAATGATCAACCAAGTGAGAATGGTGTCAAAAGATGATAGGATGCTTGTTGATCAGGTTAGACATTCAAACACAGGCCTCTGGATGGGTGCAACAGAGATGGACAGAGCTACTTGCTATATCACGATTATGAATGCATACATAAATCATTAGAGTCATGAAGCATTACACGCATTGAACATAACACACACACATGTTGCAAGTTTTGCCATAATCTCCTTGTTTTGTAGTAAATGGTAGACAAATTTTGGCTCTATCGACTCCGTAAAGCCATAAAGGGAGAGGTAAAAGCTCTTGTGTAGAAGCTCAGAGCTAGAGACGCATAACAAGGAATAAAACTAATGATGGATTTGGAAAACCAAAGCTCCCTACCCCGACAGGGAAGGCCCGTCTATGACATAACCATCAAATGTGCTCCACCTTCTTACAAAAGCATTAAAATTGAACCCCCAGACTACCCACTAAACACCTACACTAATCCTCACCTTAGCCCTGACAAGCCTACAAACTACCCACCAGACTTCCATGTCACCCTTTATGAACTAGCGGCCTACTACCGTCTTCAACAGGAAGTCCTCTTCCCGTAAGAACCCCAGAATCATCCCCTTTCCAAATCATCATTACCCTTACGCAACCAATGACCAAAGCTATGCAAGGCCTAAAAAAGCTACAGTGGCATAAACTCCACTCCCCGATGGGTACTTTGATTACAATCAATCAGTGTCTAAAGTATTTTACAGTTTGGTTTCTCAAGGGATGCTCACTCCAGAACCTGTTAAAGATGACCGAGGCCCTAATGTCTTAAGCTATGCCCCGAAGACGTACTTTGGATTCCACCATATAAAGGGACAGTCGACTAATGATTGCTCTAAATTGAATAAAGTCATCAAGAAACTTATCAACACAGGAGTAATAGCCTTGGTTCGGTTCAATGGTCCAGACAATGTCAAGTCAAGCCAGGCTAGCACCTCAACTGTAAGGCGATTCTCCAAGCTCCCCTTCACTCTCTTAGATATCTTTGAACACTTGAAGCATCTCGACCTGCTACAACCCCAACCAACAAAGAGTCCAGTTGACCGAGAATCATGTCTTTATATCCTTGGGACCTTCTACACATTTCACATGACAGATGGGCATCCTACTGATGATTGCTTGGCACTTCGCCATAGCATCCAGGATTTCATTGACGGAGGAAAATTAAATCCTAGACCTAGAGTGCTTGGAGACTTAACAACTGGGTTGCTAGCCCGAGAATAGGCCATCCTTGTACTCTGTGATGTGCCTGTAAATAAATAAATGGAAACTCTACTTTTTCTTTTATCTTAATAGTATTTCTTTTCTTAAATGCATTTGCACTCATGACATATTTGGCATTCACTCATATCACTAACAGTTCATTTAGCATTGCTACAAGACTTTGAAGCACTTACTAGGCCCACCGCTGCTGTCACAGAAAGAAGAAAAAAGGAACGTGAAAGATGCCATGCTTAATCAAAAATGGCTTTGATTAGTAAAAAGGCACCACAAGTGCGAGGCAAGCAAAGCACCCTTAGAGGATTGCCGGTTCTGGAGATCACCTCAAAACACCTAAGGCCTCCCTAAGTACTTCCTGGCATGCTCCTTCACAAGCTGAAATAAAATGTCAAAATCTTTCTACGACTCGAAAAAAAAACAAAAAAAAAAGGAAAAAAGGAAAGAAAAAAGAAAAAAAAGGAAAAGAAGAAAAAGAGAAAGAAAAAAATTAAAAAGAAAAAGAAAAAAAAGGGGAAAGAAAAAATGAAAGAAAAAGAAAGAAAAACGAGGAAGCAGAGAGATTCAAAATAAAGAAAACCTAAGTGACTATGCAGCATAACCAAAACACAAAACGGAAGCAATAAGAGGCTACTCAAAAAATGTGTGATCAATGGGGACATAGGAATAAACTCCAAATCATGATACTAGAGACCAGGCAATCAACGAATGAAGAATCTTATTAATTCGAATGCAATGTCTTCGGTGGTAGGCTATAAAAAAGCCTAACGAGTATCCTTGAAATGCACCAAAATGCTGACAGCAATACTTTGCGTAAAAGTGTCAACAACTACCCCTGGCACAAAAAGCCATAACTGATTGAGCCTATGCAAAAAGAACAAAAGAAGTAGAAAAACAAGTTGAAAGAAAAAGCCCGAATTGAAGCCTAAACTTGCAACCCGAAAGGCATAGTTAACAGCCACAACAACATTGGGCCCAGCACGTGAACCACACTCCTCCGTAGCATCATTAAATGAACTAGGAATGCATCATATCACTAACATTTTTTATGAGATACTAAACATGTGATAGGATAAGCCAGATGATCCACATGGTAGGACCAATACAAAGTCAAGGCTTCCAAAGGAGTACTCCACGCTTCCAGTCAAAGAAGAAGCCCATTCTGATGTCTCCAATGACAAGGTAGCGAACCCCTTTGATGATAAGGCAATGACATGCCTCACAATCACACCAACCTGGTGGCCATATTCTGCAGATTAATGAGGTAGGCCTGAACTAACAAATTAACCCTCACACATAAGCAAAATCAAGGCCGCAGCCTGATAAGTTGAAAACCCCTCTGGGGTTGGCTCATGCAAAAGTTAAGGCAAGGCCTGCTAGGGTGAAAACCTCACAAAAAGGTGCCCTAGGCAAAAAGATAAGGCTAAAAATGAATAAAGTCTGATAAGCCGAAAACCCTTCCAGGGGCAGCTCATGCAAAAGTTAAGGGAAGGCCTGCTTAGGTGAAAACCTCACAAAGAGGCGCCCTAGGCAAAAAGATAAGGCCAAAAATGAATAAAGCCTGATGAGCAGAAAACCCCTCCGTAGGCGGCTCATGCAAAAGTTAAGGCAATGAACAAATGAAACTCGAGGAGTTGAAAACCTAACAGTGGGTAGCTCACACAAAACTGAAAAAGCCATGGAAAGGAAAGGAAATCCGAAAGCCAAACTCGAACCCAAAAGCTGAAACTCAGAAAGCATGACACCCATTGATAAAATTCCTCTAGGTAGGGGGGCAAGGGACATCCCATTCCATCTGATAACTTTATAAGGCCAGACACCTCATCCAGCCCAGACCCAAGTAACCACAACCTTCTATTCAGGCTGACCCAGGTACTTCAGATCACCATCTAGCTTAGACTCAGGTATCACCATCGCCAGATAAGAGCAACCATCTTTGCCGACTAAGAGCAACATTATGTTAACACAGCTTGACTAACACTCCTTCTTTAGCGTGTGATTAATTATCACACTCTAGAATAAGCATTCACACTACATGCCCATATCACATTGCATCACAAATTCGCACTAGACAGGAAAGCTCACCACGAGTGGCTGAAATCTCTTAGAAATGCATATCCCGCACGACATGCATACATATTGCATTTTGAACAAGTCAAATGCCACGAGACTAAACAAAAATGAAAGAATCAAGAGCCATACGAGGTTAAAAATCTACTGTAACAAGCACAACAACCGAAGCAATAATAACAAATCAAATCATACCGCCTAGGTACCCATAACGGAAGGGGAAGGCAACCTAATACAGAAATCCAGTATGTGAACAGACAAAGATATGGGAGTAATTGGTCATAAGTTGACATGGACTTCCTAAACGAGTCAGAAGAATGAAACAACGGGAAAACTAGGGGCAGGACAAATCTCCCATCCACCCATATTCAGGTCAACGTATCCTTAGACGCGGCAGGGATAAACCATTGAAACTCGGGGGCAAGACAGAGCCTCCTAATCACTGACTTATGACAACATCAGATAAACAACGTCAGTAACAACTTGCTCGATGAGTGATTGGCTCAAGAAAGAAGATAATCAGCCAGACCGATACTATAGAGAAATTATAATCTTCTCACAACTGAGAAGAATGTCAGGAGTGAATATCAGAGGCAACAAGTCACCTCCTACTAATCCAAAGACCTTCGAGGAAATAACAAAGTCTTCTTCATCACTCAACAAAATTGGAGGCAACAAGTCACCTACAAAAGATTGAAAAACACTTAAGGGGCAGTGGGTCACCCTCAAAATATCAAAATAACTTTCAGGAAGAGAACGACTCCAAAACGATGACAAGCCGCCTTCAACTGCAGAATTTCTAGCAATAGCAAGCCGCCTTCGATGATAAGAGCATAGGTGACAGCAAGCCACCTTTAATCTCAACTAACTTCGAGCAGCAACGAATCACCCTTATCCCTAGCAAACTCAGAAACACAATCGGTAACGAGCCACCTTCAACAATCACAGTTAGCAGCGAGATATCTTCAACAATCACAATTGGAAGCAAGCCATCTTTAACAATCATAGTTGGTAGCAAGCTATCTACAAAGACTTTAGGTGACAACAGATCACATCATATTTATACACTCAACTGGCAGTGAGCCATCCTCAGTAGTCTCGAGTGACGATAAGTCACCTTTTGCTCAACATATCCAGTAGGCAATAAGCCACCTCCAGCGGGCTCAGAAGCATAACCGAAAGTAAGCCATCTTCAACAATCACAGCATCCTCAACGACCTCAA
The DNA here is from genome assembly GCA_948193215.1 of Bocquillonia castaneifolia. Classification (NCBI taxonomy): domain Eukaryota; kingdom Viridiplantae; phylum Streptophyta; class Magnoliopsida; order Malpighiales; family Euphorbiaceae; genus Bocquillonia; species Bocquillonia castaneifolia. The sequence goes on from CANYLF013411931.1 coordinate 10,609, forward strand.
GTGACAGTAAATCATCATCTACCCAAAAGTACAGTCGGTAGCAGGTCACCTTCAGTAAACTCAGACACATAATTGGCAACGAGCCAGCAATCCCCTAGTGATAGCAAATCACCCCTTACTCTATAAAACCAGTCGACAGCAAGCCATCTTCAGTAATCACCTTCAAATTCTAGATGGCAGTGAACCATAACCAAAACTTTAGACAGTAGCAAGCCACCATCAACTCTAGGACTTTAGGTGACAGTAAGCTAGCTCAACTCATCTAAAGAACAACAAGTCAACTTGAGAGCAGAATCATCCCGAAGACAGCAAACCAATTTCAACCAAGCCGGAAATCCCAAATGATAACAAGTCATCTGCAGAATCTCAGGTGACATTAAGTCACCTTCAACTATAGAACTCTAGGCGATAGCAAGCCGCCTTCATCCCCGGTAACGGAGAATCATTTCCATGATGATGACAGGCCACCATCAGTAAACCGCAGGCGAAGATGAATCGCCTTCCACCTTCAGAATCTCAGGTGACAACAAGCCACCTCCATAACTAAGAATACAAAATGGCAGCGAGCCACCTTCAAAATTCCAGACGACAGCAAGTCACCTTCAGCTACAAGAACTCCAACGATAGCAAGCCCGCCCTCATCCCTAACAAGCACATCAATGGCTAGCCCCCTTCAATTTCAGCTAACTTTAGATGACAGTGGGTGACAACAAGCCACCTTCAATTCCAGAATCCCAAGCCACAACAACCCACCACCAAGCACAAATCTCAAGCGACAACAAGCCGCCCCTCACACTTAGAAATTCCAAGACCACAACAAACTACCTTCGGTAAGCTCTAGGTAAAACTAACTAGCTTCATAGGATTCCAGTATCCTAGATTTTCTGGGTAAATCCCGATGTACATCTAGATTGCTAGTGATCTAGATTTCCCTGTCTAGCGGAGCCATAACTGTCCTAGACTTCCCTGGTAAATCTCGATATCCATCTAGATCGCCAATGATCTAGATTTTAGTGTCTAGTAGATTGAGAGCATCCTAGATTTCCCGAGTAAATCCTGACATCCATCTAGATCACCAATGATCTAGATTTCAGTGTCTAGTCGATTGAGAGCATCCTAGATTTTTTGGGTAAATCCTGACGTCCATTTAGATCACCAAAGATCTCAATTTCTTTATCTAGTTAATCGAGAGTATCCTAGATTTTTCGGGTAAATCCTGACGTCCATCTTCATCACCACATCGATCGAGAGTATCCTAGATTTTTTGGGTAAATCCCGACGTCCATCTAGATCACGAATGATCTATATTACAGTGTTTAGTCGATCGAGAGCATCCTAGATTTCATGAGTAAATCCCGACATCCGTCTAGATCGCCAATGATCTAGATTTCAGTGTCTAGTCGATCGAGAGCTTCCTAGATTTTTCGGGTAAATTAGATCACCAACGATCTAGATTTCTTTATCTAGTCGATCGAGATTATCCTAGATTTTCTGGGTAAATCCCGACATCCATCTAGATCACCGATGATCTAGATTTCCCTGTCTAGCGGAGCCATAAGTGTCCTAGACTTTCCCGGGCCTGTCCCGACATCCCCTAAGATACCAATGTCTTAGATTCTTAATCTGGACAGATCTAGTGTCCTAGACTTTCCTGGGCATGTCCGAACATCTCCTAAGATGCCAATGTCTTAGGCTCTCAGTCTAGACTAACCAAGAGTGTCCTAGACTTCTTCGGGCTAGTCCCGACAAAAATGGAACAAACGTGTTCCAAAACCTGGTCTAGGGCAAACCAAATGTCTTAGACTTATTAGGAGGCAGGCTATCTCCCAACACCTTAGCAGAGGTTATCAAATCACTTGGGCAACGTGCTTCATAAGTATCCTTAGATACGTTTGCTTTTCCATTCGCTTATTCATTCGAATCATTTCTGGGGGCAAACTGTAGACACTGAATTTTGGGATGCTAGATCTTTAGGGCTAAACCAAAGGACTTTGGGGCAAGCTATCTATTTATGGGATTTATCCTATGTAATTAAATGGCAAAGATAGTGCCCTAAACACCAAAGGTTCGGCCGGGTCACCAAACATATGGCTGAACCATTAAA
>CANYLF013412427.1:0-15314 GCA_948193215.1 Bocquillonia castaneifolia
AAACAAGCTCCTAGAGCTTGGTATGAAAGGCTTAGTTCATTTCTTTGCAAAAATAGTTTTGAAAAAGGGAAGGTTGACACTACTCTCTTCATAAAAAGACATAAACATGATATGCTCATTGTCCAAATTTATGTTGATGATATAATATTTAGTGCTACTAATGAAAAACTTTGCCAAGAATTTGCTAAGTGTATGACTAGGGAATTTGAAATGAGCATGATGGGAGAGCTCAAGTTTTTCCTAGGACTTCAAATCAAACAAGGCAAAGAAGGGATCTTTATCAATCAAGCCAAATACACCAAAGAATTGATCAAAAGATTTGGCATGGAAGGATGTAAGGTAAGCAAGACACCAATGAGCATAACAACAAAATTGGACAAGGATGAAAAGGGTAAGAGTGTAGATGAAAAGAAGTATAGAGGTATGATTGGCTCACTTCTCTATTTAACTTCATCTAGACCCGATATTATGTATGCTACATGTTTATGTGCACGGTTTCAAGCATGTCCTAAAGAATCACATTTGCATGCCGTCAAAAGAATTTTAAAATATTTACATGGCACGATGCATTTAGGACTATGGTATCCTAAGAGTGTTTCTTTTGATCTTGTTGTATATTCGGATTTGAATTATGCCAGTAGTCTGATGGATAGAAAAAGTACTTTCGGTACTTGTCAACTACTAGGCAATTGCTTAGTTTCTTGGTGCTCTAAGAAATAAGTTAGTATTGCATTGTCGACCGCCGAAGATGAATAAGTAGCTACGGGTTATTGTGGATCACAAGTTTTGTGGATGAAATAGCAATTGAAAGATTATGGATTATCTATTAATCACATTCCTATCAAATGTGACAATACTAGTGATATAAATCTTTCAAAAAACCCAATTCAACACTCTAGGAGTAAGCATATAGATATTAGACAGCATCTTTTAAGAGATCATGTGCAAAAAGGTGATGTTGTATTGGAGTTTATTGATACAACAAACAAATTGGCCGATATTTTCACAAAACCTCTAAATAAAGAACGCATGAACTTCATTAAGAGAGAATTAGGGATGCTTGATGGATGCACCCTTTGATTTCCTATTTTCTTGTAAATCTACTTTTACATATGCATAGACATGATTCAAGTCCTTAAATATTCATTTTATTTATCTTAGGGATTGAATTTCAGTCATATAGTAATATTGGAACTCATACAAATCAAAAACTTTTTAAAATTTTAATTTTCTTTTTGATCCTATAAATCGCGGACGCGAACCCCATAATCGCGCCCGCGACCTTATCAAAATTTCCTTAGCAGTTTCATTTTTAAACTCGCGACCATGACCACAGTAATCGCACCCGCGACCTAAGGTTTGCATTTGTCAAAACCTTCTGTTTCTTAAATTGCACCCACGATTTTCCAAATCGCGCCAGCGATCTTTGAAACAAAAACTTCAAAATTTTCAAGTTTTTGATCATCAAAATTGCGACCGAAATTTCCTTGATCATGCCCGCAACATTTGAAAATTTTTTTAAATTTTTGACTGTTATACAAATCGCACCTGCGATTTCACGTTTTTCCTAAAATCACGCCCGCGACTGTAATGGTTTCGAGAAAAAATATAGCCATTTATAGCAGTTGGAAACGGCTAGTTTTCCAAATTTTTGAGTTTTTTTTACTGTTATGAAGTTCCAACATGTCTATAAATACCCAATATGCATATATGAATGAGTTTACAACATTTTCTACTTGAATTCAAGGTTTAGGACATATTTTCTCTTCTACTCTCCACTCTTTAGAACCTTGAATCTCATATTTTTCATTACATTTCTGTTTAAACATTAAATAAACAATGGGCAAAAAGACTAGAACAGAAAAGGGAAAGGGGAAAGCAAAAGAAACCAGTCCACCTGTTCCTCCATTTCCTAAAAGGGCAAGAACTACAGGTATAACCATCCAAGAACCAACCCAAACCCGTTCTCAAACCACTCAACGTCAACAACGACAGCAAGAACCTCCTCAGGTTCAAAACATGCAGCAAATGGTTGCTACATTAAATGATGAGGAGAAAGTTGTGTGTTTTTCTTTGAGAAGAAGAGAATTCATGGAGACAAGAGTTATTGGGAATTCTTCAATAGCCATGATGGGAGTAAGGGATGATGTTAATCAACTTTTGGAGAACATATCCTTCACCAAATTTGCAAGGCCAACTCACCCCGGTTACAAAAACCTTACACTTGAGTTTCTTTCAACTCTCAAGGTGCAAAAGAAACTTGGGGGAGATTTTGGTCTTTATGGGATCACCTTCGAGTTGCAAGGAAGAGAGATGTCCATGACAAGGGCTCAAATGGATGGATGCTTTCGTTTTTCATCAACCGACATCACCAACTTCAATGAGTCAACAATGGATATTTCTGAATTTTGGGGAGAAATTGGATGCACTCCAAGATTTAGAGCCTCACACTCTCAAGCGAAGCACTTGAAGACTCTACCTCACTTCATTCTCCATAGAATCATTACCAACACCGTCTTTGCCAAGAAGGAAGGTAATGATAAAATTTCTCAAAAAGATCCACTCTCTTCACTGTGCCATAAAGAATCAGCGTATCCAAACAAGCTTTTTCTTTATTGACCACCTTCTCCATCTCAAAACCTCCAAAACCGGTGCCATTTTGATTGGGTCCTTCATCACCTAAATTGCCAGCTTTCTAAGAATAAATTTAACTAACCCAGAAGCCTATCCACTTTCCCATCCATTTTCTATTGACTTTGGCTTGATGGATCTTAACTACTTTGTATAAAAGGTCAAGATAGTGAAAAGGCAAGATGATGGAACCTTTCAATATTTGGGAGGCATAATTAATGAAGAAAGGGAGGTTAAGAAGGAGATAAGAAGAAAAGAAAGGGAAGACAAAGCAAAGGAAGAAAGGGAAGCAAGGGAAGAAGAGGTAGCAACTGTCCAAGAAGAAGTTGAGGCTGGTTCACCTCAAAGAGAAGAGGAACCTCCGCAAGCTACACTCAAGGATATCTTAGCCTCTCTCAAAAGAATAGAGGACAAGCTTGATGTTCAAGAAGCCCTCTCTAAAAGACTTGAGACCTGTTTGGATGACAAAGATGAAGATTTAAGTTCTCTTCATCAAGACCTCAAAGCCATTCAAACCAAGCTTGAAATGGACCCTTGTGACCATGATGATTTCTAGTCCTTAACCCTTAAGCCTTAGCCCTAATGCTTAATGCTTATTGTGTGCTTTTCATGCATTTTAATTATCTTTTTCATTCATATGTATTTCTCTTTGCTTTAATGAAATAGATAATTAATCTTATTTTGAGCTTATTTTTCATCTTTTTGTTTCCATCTTATGCATTTGGATTAGCTCTTTTATGGCAATTATCCATTCCTTAATGCATTTGATGATTCAATTGTTCCCTTGTGTTAAATTTAATTACCTTATTATACTCTAACCTTGTGTTTTTGAGTTGACAAAAGGGGGAGAAATTCCATGGTTCCTGGATTCCATTACCTTAAGCAAGAGAAGGATGTATGGATTGGATTTGAAATTGACCTTTGAACTTAAAAATTTAACTTAAATTATATTTGGTAATCTTTATGTAAAACTTCCTTAGCTTTGGATACTAGCTATATAGCTTTGGTAAGATGCAGAATTTGAGGGGGAGCAATTTTCATCAATCCACACACTTAAAGTAACCTTTTTTACTTTTCCTTTCCTTAATTTTTTATATGGTTGTCAAACTCAAAAAGGGGGAGATTGTTGGCTTTGAAGGCATCAATCCATCTTATTTTAAGCTTAACAACCTTAATTTATAATTAACAAAGTTTTTTAAGTGTGTAGATTAAAGATCATTGAACAAAAGTCAAAAACTGAAAATGACCTATAATTTGCGCCCGCGATATGGAAGCCTCAGGGAAGGTCGTGCCTGCCATTCAAGGAGACAGATTTCAAGCACTCTCTGTTTCTATTTTCAGGCCCACGATATCTGAATAACTGTTCCATTGTGCCCGCGATTTCATTAACTGAAATCAACAAGTCTCTGGAAGCTTTTTCGCGCTGCGATATGAGGATCCCGCCCGCAACTAAAGAAGGTTGATTTTGATGAACTCTCTACTTCTATTTTCAAGCTTGCGATTATTGGACATCGTGCCCGTGATTTCAGTAGGAAGAAAGCATTAGTCTCTAGATGTGTTATCACGCCCACGATTTATGCTCATCACGCCTGCGACCTCAGCCAGCAGGAAACACAGTCTCTAGGCATAATATCGCGCCCACGATTAATGGCCATCGCGCCCGTGATATCACAGGCAACATGACCATTGGAGGATGTTTCAAATGTCACGCCCGCGATCCCTTGGTCAAACTGAATGTCGTGCCCACCACTGAAGGTAATGATTGACTTTTTGTTCAAATTCTCATATCCATTAGAGACACAATTAGGGTTGTTTCTAATAGCTAGTTTTGGGGTTTATAGCCATAATTGTGCTTAAGATAAAATACATAATTCTTAGATAGCCATTCTCTTGCAATTAATTTTCTTAAATTTCTTTGTAAATAAATTCATTTGTAAATTTATTGTGTGTAGATAGTTAGAGCTCTAGAGCATTTGTTGCTTGGGTTGAGTGATCTTTCTATCTTGCACAAGTGTCAATCTTTGTGAGGATTGGGAAACACTTGGGTAGGTTTGGTGTTAGCCTTGTAAACACTAGGTTTGGGGTAAGCCTTTGTAAACTCTAGGTTTGAAGAGAGCCTTCTTATTCTCTTTGTAAAGGTTGGAGATGGCTTGTGAAATCTCTATTGTAAAGGTTGGAGATAGCCTGTGAAATCTCCTTGTAATTTCCAGTTGTGATAGTGGAACCCCAAATTATATATTTGGGAGAAGTGGACGTAGGTCAAGAGTTGGACCGAACCACTATAAATTCCTGTCTATTCTCCAAAACCTCTTCTATTTTTTTAATTCTGCACTAATTCACCCCCCCCTCTTGGGCATTTCATCTACTGAAAGCCATAAGTGCCGGATGCATTCCCTGCTGAAGGCCATAAGTGCCAGATGCTTTCCTGCTGAAGGCCATAAGTGCCGGATGCTTTCGTGCTGAAGGCCATAAATGCCGGATGCATTCCCTACTGAAGGCCATAAGTGCTGAATGCTTTTCTGCTCAAGGCCATAAGTGCCAGATGCGTTCCTTGCTGAAGGCCATAAGTGTCGGATGTATTCCCCGTTGAAGGCCATAAGTGCTGGAAACAAACCAGATCGGATCTTGTTTTAAAAAAACAAGTGAGATCAAAACCTTGTTCCAAATAATTGGAGCAAAATTCAGATGTTTTTCCTTTGGAGTTCAATCTAGGCAATAATGGTCCTAGATGAAACTTTATTTTAGTATTTAAGCCAGAATGGGGTGGAGCTTGGGCAATAATGGTCCCAACTAAGACTTCATCCTGGTATCCAATCCAGAAAGATAAGGTGTTAAAGTTGAATTTAGGCAATGATGGTCCTGGATGAGATTTTATCATGATATCCAAACAATGATGGGTTAGAACTTAGGAGGTAATGGTACTGAGTGAAAGCTTTATTATGTTTCCCATGGAGTTGAGCCCAGACAGCCAAGGTCAAAGGTAAAACTTCGCTCACTGAAGTTGAGGTACGTATTTCTTTTCAAAATTATGTGTTTTAGCATTGTCGTCATTTTCCATATTATTGGATAATACCAAAAACCTCCAACAAAGAGGGGGCAAACTGTTAACACCTAATTTTTGGATGTAGGAATGAGAAAGTGGCTCGGAAGCCCAGTGATGTTTGTTCATGTTTTAAAAAGCATGGATTGAGTTGACAATTGCTTTTCAGAGATTGCACAGCCACAACCAAATCATTTTCTAAGCTTACAAAGCATGTTTTACCCAGAACTTCTGTTTTAAGCATAAATAGTGCATTTTTCTGATAGTTTTCATCATAACTTTCTCTACAAGTATCAAAATGACTTGAAATATTGATAGTTGATAGTTGAGGCCATTCTTCACATTTTCTCTTTTATAAGTTTTTGCAAAATCCAACGTTTAGAGGCCCAAAAGGGCCCAACTTCACTCTTCTGAGTGAAATTGGGCCCAACGCCACTTTTCCAAGTGCAGTTGGGTCCAACACCACTCATGTGACTAACATTGGGCCCAACACCACAAGGAAGACTAGTGTTGGGTCTCCAATGCCAGCTGCATGATTTTTCAGCATAAAAAGCCCGATTTTAACCTCTTTTGGCCCGGAATGGCCCGTACAGGCCATAGACGCGTCCTAAAGCCTTAGAGGACTATTTTTAACCAAAATATCCTTTTCTTTGAGTCCAATTCATTGAATTTCATTAGAAAAGTGATTTTAGTAACCCTAGCTTAAGTTTTAAGCTAATCCGGGTATAAAAACTTACCTATAACTAGGTTTTAGGGGGAAGAAGGTAGCTTACATGAATTTTAGGGTTTGATTTCTGATATCAACACTCTGAATTCCTTTGATAGCCAAAAAAGACTTCACTTTTTCATATTGTTAAAACACAAGAGGCTATTAAAGTGGTGATTATTTGCATTCAAATTTGCTTTTGAGGCTTTCAATTCATTGAAGCATGGCTGCAGCAATTGTTAATCATTAAAAAGCAACTTAGAATTCAGTCAAATCAGATCTGAGGGTTCTCAAGCGCTTCTATACCAATTTCTTTTCCTTTTGTTTTTATCATCTTTTGCCATGTTTTCAAGATTTGCATGTTATAAATGTGTTATTTTATGTGTTTTGATTGCTGTAATTTTCTATTTTGCATGTTTAAATAATGTTTATGCATGTTTCTTTTTTTTAAATGCCGTTAAATGTTATGTACATGCATTATAAATGATAAAGTTTATATCTTTTGCATGTTTTTACGTGTTTTATTCTAGATCTGAGTTATTTAATGCCATTAACATGTTTTTAATGCATAAAAGTTATTGCTTTTCATGTTTTAATGCATAAAAATTGTTTCTTTTGTGTTTTAATGCATAAATATTGTGTCCTTTGATGTTTTAATGCATAAAGGTCATGTCTTTTTGTGTTTTAATGTAAAAAGTTATTATCTTTTGTGTGTTTGCATGCATAAAGTATATTCCTTTGCATGTTAACATCATTGTTTTATAGTTTTGTGTGTAAAGTTTGAATTTTTGCATGTTGTGCCTGTAAAGCTTGCATCTTTTTGTGTTTTAATGCATGTCATGATTAGATCTAGGTTGTTTTGACATGATTCATGCATTATAACATGTTTTGGTGAATATCTCGTGCATATTTATCTCTGTATGTGTATTTTTTGGGCTTGGTAAACCTGGAAATTCTATTTTCTATTGATTTTTGCATGTTGCTTGTGTTTTGGCTACCAACGCTACTGCGAGGAGTGGCATTGGGCATCAACGCCTGTGGGTAAGTGGCATTGAGCCTAAACGCCAGTCCTAGAAGTGGCGTTGGCCCCTGTTTTGCACTCCCTTGTGGCGTTACACTTTAATTAGTGGTGTATGGGTCTATAAATGATTGTATAGTGGCTTTCACGTGGAATGCAGTGACGAGGTAAGCTTCTGCAACTTCTTTGGTAATTGTTTAGTTGTGTTAATGCATGAAATTGGTTATTAATGTTTATTTGGTAATCGTTTTAGGTCTAAAGCTATAGATACCCTAGGTTGTTATTGCTGTGTTGATTATTATGTGTTTATTATTACTTATGCATATAAATTGACCCTAATTAATGGTTGGTAATTGTTAAAATTAACTCTTTTTTGTTGCTATCATTACATGTATATATGTAAAAGGCAGGTTATAATTATTATGTGTTTTTATTGCTTTGTTAGAAGAAATGAAGGGTAGTATAATACTAGGAGTATTGGGTAAAGAATCACGCTCTGGAATTGATAAGTCTGATCCTTGAATCTCTAGGGTCAGTGCACCTTTCATATTCTTGAGAGGAATTGAGGTGTACACCTTATAAGATATTCCCGATGTCGGTTTGGGTCACTAATACCACTTCAGCCCCGCAGCTGAACACACAGTGTCATAGTTGCTAGTCATGGCTCAGGCTCTATGGCAAAACCTCATTTTCTACACCTTGCATATGCATGTCGTACCTATTTTCATCATCAATCATTATTCTCGTAAGCATTGCAATAACAAGAGATAATTCATCCTTACGTCATAACATATTAAATACTTTTCTTGCCATCATCTATATCACTCTTCCACTTTAGATTTTATACGTTCTTTTTTTATTTTAAAATTCTTTCTAATTATTAACTTAACAAATCCAAGCATACACGTCTACCCAAAATCCTATTGCTATATGTGCTAGAGTCCTAATTAATCCTAGGCTCTGATACCAAAATGTGACGCCGTAACTTTTAAACCCATTTATACATATACTTAATATATTCTCACTAAAAATATTTACTTTATCATATAACAAACTTTCATATAAAAAATATTATAATAAAATTTAATTATTATTATTCTTTAATAATTAACCTTCAAAATATTATTAAAGTATAACAAAAATACTTTTCCCTAAGATCTTTGTAGTCTAGCCACATGGAGCTCTACCAAAATAGTCTCCCTTCCCATTTGATTTTCCTGCAACACTTGATTATTGAGGAAAATAATGAGCTTGATGCTCAATGAGAAAAATAAGCATATATATATATATATAATCATTTTAATATTTTAAAAACATTTTCAGATACTTTCTCATCGACTGGCACCATATACCATTTTACATTAAATTTATTAGAGCATATAAATGCACTAAACACACCAAATAAATTTTACGGCATGTAGCAATTATAAAACATCAATCATAAATCCATACCTTATACAATTAATAAAATTAACTTTTACTACACCCATCATTCTTATTTTTGTCATCTATTTTCATATTTCATCACCCTCAATAATCATGTCACATTATAACTATCATGGTTTCATCAGCTTATCAAGCGCAATGTTTTCCACGACCATTTCACAGTATCATTATCACACAATATTGACAATTCAAGCAGAAGATTATCAAGCACTTCTTTAATCACAACACATAATTGATCCACTTTTCAGACAATGTAATATATAGATATATACACACTCAAATTTCTTTCATTCAATCAACCATTCAAATTTCCAAACTCTATTCAAATTTTAAAAAAAATTTCAATTCAACTTGGTGACTTCTCATTTCTGTAATCATCCACCATACCCTAGGACTGTAATTAGGGACACAACACTGATCTACAGCCCAGCCAAAACTCTTCTAGGCACACTTGCTGGCTAACCCTTCATCAACATTATCAGGCACGGCCCTTCTTCCTTCACCATGCATCAGTCAACTGCTCTGTGTCAAATGCATGCATAGACACCCGCAATATATATATATATATATATATATATATATATATCCCATGTGCATATCACAATCTTCGCACATAACCAGGTGCATATCACAATCTTAGCACCTTTCATCAGATCATTACAAAGCAGGTACATTACAACACCATCATAAAAAACATTTCATAATATTTATAAACACATTCATAACATTCATTCTTCATTCTCAATCCAAAACATTAAATCCACATTTCATCAAATAACTTTTTAGCTCAGCCAAAATCATCATATAAATTATATGTACAAAAACCATTAATAAAAACATGTCATATTATATATGTAAACTCATTCAAAACTTCTTTTAGTACCATCAAGACCATTATATAAATCATATTTAAACTCATCAAATATTTAATCATTAAATAATACAACTCAATAGGTTTAGTTTGCAAGGGCTTGCATATCTACTCACAAATTCTCTATTCATAATTCAATCAATTAAATTACCGATTACTAATATCAAATCAATCTTCCAAAATATAGCAAAAAAGCAAACAAAGTAATTTTTCTATTCAATATAAACAAGTTTAATCAATTAAATCTTAACTTAATATGCCATAATAAATAAGTTCACCTGTATATATATATATATATATATATCACACAACAAATACATACTAACAATCAGCATGTAAAACTTAATAATCCAGGGGTACAACCGGAGTACTCACACACACATAAAAAATAACTTATTTCCTCACCTGACTAGCGATTATATTCGATCCCTCCAATTCTGTTGCTCTTTAGCCAAAGCTATATGAATTCATGTTCAACATAATTTTTACTAATTTTTGGAACATAATTATTATTCAAAATATTTATTTAAAAATATCACTAAAATCATATCAAATAGTTTTAAGAGATTACCAGAATATAATCTTTATATTTCAATTGTACAATTGAAATCAACATGAAAAATTGAGTCCAACGACATATTATGTCAAAAACACAAGTGGGGCCCATAACTTGGCGCCACCTGTGGGGCCCGCCAGGTCACTGGTACACTAGTGTCAGAATTAAATTCTAAAAACACCATTGGACTCCTCTCAAGCTCTAGATCAGAGATATATAATCAGTTTCATAAAACAATAAACGAGTTTAACAGAAGATGGAAAAATCTGCTTAAAACTTCTTACCTCAAATCTGCAAATTCTACCTGATAAACCCCTAGCAATATACCACTTAAAATGAGGCTTAAGAGACCACAAATCCATAGACTTGAAAATGATTTGATTCTAACTTCATACTTGAAAGTTATAAGAGTTAGAAATTTGAGAGAGTTTTTTTTTTTAAATCGAGTTATGAGAGTTATAATAATAATAATAATAATAATAATAATAATAATAATAATAATTACAATTTTAACCTTAGATATTTTTTAAGTTAAAACTTAACCTTTATAATAATTTTTCTCACAATTACATCTAGACTAAAATATAAAAATTCTTTTTAACAATATTTATAAATCCTCCAAGATATTTTTATTTCATTTTTTTAGGGTGTTACTATGACAGTCCCTAACGTTCAAAGTAAAAGGAAGCAAACTTAGCTACCTCTTCCATTAAGTATCCGTTCGCAATTGAACCTTCAACTCCACTCATGCGGGTGACTTTTCTCTTAAGCTTTCATAAGTATCTATATATAACAACACATGTTAGAAAGAAAGTTCCAACAATAGGCATTGATTAATAGACATTGAAGATTGAAATTGATTACCTCTCAAATGGATACATCCATTTGTAATGGGCCGGTCCAGTCAATCTAACTTCATATGCTAAATGCACAGGTAGATGTTCCATGGAATCAAAGAAACTCGAAGGGAATATACTTTCTAATTTGTATAAAATTACAAGAACATCATTGTTCAATTGCTCTAAGTTTGTCAACATCAGAGATGTCTAAGTCAATTCCCTAAAAAATAAGCACAACTCTGTAATAGAACGAGGAAAGAATTCCTTCAAAGCAATTGGCAAAAGTCGCTGCATAAAATATATGACAGTCATGACTCTTCATATTCCAAACATTCTCAACCTATTTTCATCAACACGCCTTCCCAAATTTGAAGCATAACTAACCGGAAACTTCAATTCTCTCACCCAATCAAAAAGTATCTGCTTCGATTCTTAATCCAGTACATATGTTGCACTAGGATATTTCCCAGTCCGTTGATCCTTGGCGAATCGAGGCCTCCTACATATGGCATCCTTAGACTTTTTAGTGTCTTTGGTCTTTTTTTTCCCAGGATATTCAACACCGTGTTGAAGATATTATCAAAAAGTTTTATCTCAATGTGCATCACATCAAGATTATGTCTTACAACGTGTTTGCTCCCGTAAAGCAAATCCCAGAAAATACTTCATCTATTCTAACTCATTGTCCTCAAAATCGGGCCATTTACCTTGTCTGCATAAACCTCTGTTACCTTCGTGAAACCAAGAAAATTCAACTCATGCAATATAGATTCACCTGATCTCAGCCCCTTGAACTATTTAGTATCTCATTTGTTCTTTTCTGAAATGATTAACATTCCTCCACTAACAATGGTAGGAATTTATGGTGGTTGTCAAACTACAATTGCTTCTGACTAATGGGTAGAGGGAAAGCATCTATATCTTCCATGCAATAAGGACATGCTCTCTACCCAGTCGTACTCCATCCCGAAAGCATAGAATATGTTGGGAACTCATTAATCATCCACATCAATGCAACTCTCAACTGAAAATTCTACTTCCTATCACAATCATATATATGCACCCTAGTTTCCCACAATTGTTTCAATTCGGCAATGAAAGGCTGAAGAAACACATCAATCCTTCCTTTCAAATTCCTCGGCCCCTAGCATAATATCGTCAGAAACATGAACTCATCCTTCATGCACATACTAGGAGGTAAATTTTAAGGAGTGACAATAATAGGCTAGGTGGAGTATTGTTGAGCACTTTGCCCAAATGGTTGTAACCCATCTAAACACAATCCAAGTTGGACATTCCTCACTTCATTTGCAAATTTAGGAAATGTACTATCTAAGTGATTCAATGCCTGGGAGTTCGAAGGATGGCATATCTGTCCATCTTCCTACACATGTTTTGAATGCCATATTAACCGCAATAGCCTTAGAGGCATATAGCCTCTGTAAGGAACATTCACCTTCCTTTTAGTAGACTCTTTTTTTTCATGGCTTGAACCTCGGACATCCATATGTCTTGCATGATTGAAGTTCAATATCCTCGCCCCAATAAATCATGCAATTATTCTCACAATAATCGATAACCTGAATCGAGAGGCCTACTGTCGGCACAAATTTCTTCATGCCATAGAAATCATGAGGCATCACGTTAGGCTTAGGAATCATTTCGTGGACAAACTGACTCCACTCATTATATTGTGCCTCACTTTCCTGATCCTGACACTTAATTTCAAACATTCTCATAGTAGCCAACAACGTTGAATGAGTGTCATTCCGACTCCAAACCTCTTGCTAAGCAGATTGCATTATATCATAAAACCGCTGTGCCTAAGGATTTGGGTCCTCTTCAACATATTCCTCATTAACTACTTTTTTCAGGCTGAAAAACATTTTGAAATAACCCTGGCCCTATGACATCCATAACCATTCTCTGGTAAGCATTAACATTCTTATTCTCAAAAGCTTCTACATTCAAATCAATAGGGGGTATGAAATTCCCCAATCTCTGTTCCACTTCACCATGCAAGGTCCAGGTAGTGTACCGTGGGAGAAACCCCTTCCTTACCAAATATTATTTCACAATCTCAACAACTAATATTGTTTGTTCCTGCAGATCGCAAACGTACATTGACACTTTATTAAATCACCGCTCATACATTCTAAATGTTACAGTGCAAGCTGTATGAATATCTGCTCAACCATGCTCACCCAATCTACTAATATCATTCCATTCACAATCCCTCCCTCATACATCAAACTACGATCCTCACTCATTCCTGCGTACTTTTGAACACAATATTAACAAAACAATTAACTTTGATTATATATAGATTCGTATTCAACTCATCGCACCTTATTATTTCATAATTAAATTTATTCGAAGCCTCAACCACTCAAAGAACATTAATCATACTCAATTCACATTAACTTTTGGGTTCACATGCGTAATTAATTCTAAAAGCTCCGTCTACCTGCTTATTAAAGCAAGCACTCCAAAGGTTTGGCCGTATCTCGTTTGTGAAATTAACATCTATAACTTATCATGATATATGAGAATAAAAGAATCTCAGGCAGGCTTCCAACGTGGTTCTCTAGATGCATGATTGATTATATATGGCGAATAATGCTATAGAATCAAATAAATGATTCAAACATTACTTAGCACATATAAAAATATGCTTATGGAGAACAACTAACCATTAAAAGCGACCCAAAATTCAAACCGTTCTCATATATTTTGTACCATGATAAATTATATAAATGTAGACTTCCCAAACTGTCCACTGGGACAATCCAATATCCATCTAAGAATACTAGATATAATTCTACGGTTTCACTACATGCTCACATTAAAACGACCGATAACAATCATTTTAACTTTAACTTTAAAGTTTGTTATACAATTTTACTACAATTATATTCAATTACGTTATAAATTGATGCATTTACGATGTTATCGATTTGGAATTAAATATTTATTGAAATATAGTTGACTCAGTTACAAGGACGATGCAAACCTAGTAAATTATTCATTCAATGGAAGGACGATGCACACGAATCAGATTAAAAGTTCATAAGAGTGTTTTTAATAAAGTTTATAATTAATTTTAATTTCATATACTTTATAATCAAGATGTTTCGATGCGAGGATGCAATCAAAAGATGATTTCAATTCAATTCCTTTCGTGTCACTATAGTCTCTAACTTATTTTAAATCTAACGTAAAATCTATTGATATTTCAGCAGAGTCTTCCATATATCTAGCCGTATCTCCCTGATAAATGGGGTCGTTCCTACAAAAAAAAAACATTTCTATACTTTTCTCACAATGCTGGGCCTACCAAAAATTACCCAGACTCAACCATGATAAATTTCACAAACCTAAATCTAGTAGCGCATGCAAACATACATTATTTCATCATTTCATAATCCTAAATCATATTGTTCTTATGAAAAAATTAAATAAATTTTAGTTGCAATTTGATATATTTAAATTGTTGTATGATAAAACTAATAATACGTAATGAATATGGCATGTGCAAATAGTACTACTATTCAAGTTTTTTTTATAACTTTTATCTAGACATATATTAATGTTTTTTTTTTAAAGTACATGCAACACACTCTACTATTATATATTTTTACTTATTTTTTATTATCCAAATATAGAATTTTCTTATTGTCTACTACTCATCCAATTATTAGGTAGAATATGCATAATTAATAAAACTTATCAAAATTAGGATCGAACATGGTTGAAATAAAAAGTTTGAGGTAATTTTGTAGCTCAAATAAAAATTAAAAATCTGATCTAAAATTTCAATCTATGGAATTAAATTGAGCAAATAATTTAAAAGGAAGTGTTAGAACTTAGAAAGAAAGATGAGGGGTGATATGAATCACTCCTTTTAAGCTCAACAGGCCCAAGAGGCCCATTTCATGCTAGGCTCACGTTAGCCCATTATATGTCCTGACACCTTGAATCCTAAGTAAAAGGGGACTCTCTCATCACAAGGGGGGTTCCTAATCCTAGGGGGACTCTAACTCACTACAGTAAAAGAGGACTCTAAAGCCTGCTAGGATAAGGATTCCAAGGCTTAAGGTGATTGTTCCTACCACTATATAAACCCCTGCCATCCTGGGTATCAGATATCATTTTCTCATTCTAATACTTTCATAGCTCTCAAGAGAATATCTCTAACTTGAGCGTC
>CANYLF013412910.1:0-13068 GCA_948193215.1 Bocquillonia castaneifolia
ATGAACCAGAATATATAATTCTGGGGTGAGTTGTATATGTATGTTTTATCAGTTTCAGGCTAGCCACGGGTTCCGGTAGCGAATAGCTTTCCCGTTCCCTGGCGCCGGTCATGTACCCTGGGTTTGGGTCGTGACATTGGTATAAGCAAATCAGACTTTGGAATACTTTTGCTTCTTCGGTGAGCATTTTTAACTGAATTATTATTATTATTATTATTATTATTATTATTATTATTATTATTATTTTTATTATTATTTTTATTATTATTCAGGAAAGAAAATTTTGAATTCAGGATTTCTAAATCTATTGCTACGTTCTAGCAAATATTTGCATATACTTATTAACTGAAATTAATTTAATTAGTCAGAAATAAATAACTTTCAGCTAGTGGTGATTTCAATGGAAAAAAGTTAAATATAAAAAAGGCAAAGGAACATTTATATAGTCCATATTGAGATGCTCTGGATCTCCCCCTAAAAAAAAAAAGACGCTCTGTATCTTTGATTTATATTAAAGTCAGCTCATTTGCCGCTGAAAAAAGGAAAAATATCCTGTTCAACCTGAAACGTTCAGGACGCTCCCTTTGTCTGAGTGTCACCAGAGCTGTTCTAAGTCACCAGAACCTGCAAAATAAGGGCAGATTTGGTGGTCCTCCCCGGGGTCTGACTCCGATGCTTAAGTTAGAGATATTCTCTGGAGAGTTATAAGTATGTGTGAATGAGAGAACGATACCTG
The DNA here is from genome assembly GCA_948193215.1 of Bocquillonia castaneifolia. Lineage (NCBI taxonomy): Eukaryota > Viridiplantae > Streptophyta > Magnoliopsida > Malpighiales > Euphorbiaceae > Bocquillonia > Bocquillonia castaneifolia. The sequence goes on from CANYLF013412910.1 coordinate 737, forward strand.
ATCCCCTAGATGGAAGGGCTTTATATAGTAGTAGGAACAATCTCCTTAAGCCTAGGAATCCTTGTCCTAATAGACTTAGGAGTCCTCATTTGCTGTAATGAGTCAGAATCCCCTTAGGAGTAGGAACCCCCTGTGTAATGTGAGAGTCCCCCTTGACTTAGGATTCAAGGTGTCAGGACATGTAAAGGGCTAACGTGAGCCTAACATGCAATGGGCCCCTTGGGCCTTTTAGGATTGAAGTAGTGATTCGTATCACAAGTCCCCCCCCAGTAGTGCTAATGTCAAAGACTTAGCGTGAGGGTGATTTCATTCTTTGGCGAACCTTCTTGCAGTAACTTTCCTTCAAACAAAGGCGAACCATTAGGGATCAAGATTTGATGAGAATCGCCTCCATTAGACACGTTTCCCTTGAAAGACTACCGTTAGATGGGCGAGTGTCAACGAATACTGAAAGTTGTCATAAATGTCAAACGGCGCTTACTGACACGTGTCCCACTAAGCAGTCACGTCAGTTCAGTTTCCTAGGTGAAATCGTCCACTTTCTGAGACAATATCACTCAACTTTCCCTCTCTTCAGTTACCCTAATCATTTCAAAAGTTTTCATTTTCTCTCTCATCCTCCCCTTACTCACACATCGTTCCTCCCTGCTGGCAACAACTTTCCATAGAACTTTTAGTGCTCCGGTCACCATTACTTCCTCTTTACAATGACGTTTCTACTGCTACCAACAAGCCATTTGCCGAGCCAGTCGAAATGCTTCCTCCATAACAGTAAGTCTTTTCCCTTTTGGTGTTTTCCTTTTTCATTCGAACCTGTTTAATCTATGAATGTATGTTGATGCCATCTGCACTTTTGATATTGTCTGGGACTTGGTGATTTAAATTAAGATTTCCATCTAGACATATTGTTTGCTATCATTTGTTATTTACTGCTTTACATTATGATGCCCATGTTCACTTTATCGAATGCCCTTAACTTATAGGCTCTGTTCATTATGCTCTTAACTTATGGGGTCTGTTCATATGCCCTTAAGTTTTCTGACAAAATGCTTACTTGAAAATAGGCTTAAGTGACTGATATGTGTTTGTTGTTTATTCTTTTTGTGATAACCATTAGTTATTTTTTTCTGATAAATTGTGATTATTGCTTGGGGCTTCTCTGGGTAGGATTTAAGCCGTTCATGGTGATCCGATCCTTTAACATATCCACGTCTTCATCTTCCACATCTACCCCCCAAGCCAGACCTTCTGTCATTTCAATGTCCTCTAATTCCTCAAACGGTGTCAACCAACCCAATTGCCCAAGGCCAAAACCTCAGACTAACACCTTAACACCTCAAAACGCCTCCAGCTCTTTAAACCTAAAACCTTTAAAGATAGTTCACCCTTTCTTACCATTAGACGATAAGCCTTACAACCCCTCAGACAGTGATACTGAGTTCTCTAGCTCTAGCAATAGTACCGTAGGAGTCGCCCCTCAACCTTTTCCTCCTCCAGGCTTTAAAATAAAACACATGACCTGTAAATAGCCTAAAGACACTATGGACCTTCACCCAGCTAGGCTGATAGAGTCCGACCTAGACCTCTTTACTACTAGGTATAGTGGTCTCCCAGATGGGTATACCGTGAGACTACCCAAGGAGGGTAGCTTCCCCAATCAAACCTTAGGTGTGAATGAACAAAGAGTTTATAAAGAGTATATGGAAAGTGGCCTCAGGTTCCCCTTAGATCCGTCACTCCAAAAAAATCTTAAAAACCATTCAATGTCCCTTATCTCACCTTCACCCAAACGCCTATAAACTATTCACCGCCACTTCAATCATGTGTCATCCAAAGGGCTACACCTTGATCCTCGAAATCTTTCTAAATGCATATAGCGTGGTGGAGAGAGTAGAGACTTCTGAGTACATCGCCTTCCAGGCAATTAAGAAGAGCTTTGAGGGTCTCAAAAACCATCTGAAAGGGTGGCAAGACAATTTTTATATAGTGGGCTGTGAAAAAGGGTGGCGAAAAATCCCTAACAGCTGGTCTACCCCACTCATAAAACCTAAGCGAGTGAGGACAATAGACAGCACTGCTGTTGAGGTTGCAGAGTTTTTAGCCGAATACCCCAAAGTTCACCTTGAAACCCTTCTTAAAAAACACCTTTATGGAGAGGATTTCACCCCTAAAACCAGACCCTCTGGCCCTCGATTAGTGGATGAATTTGATGAGGATTCAGAAGAAGAAGAAGCTGATATAGGGACAGAAGCTGGCGGACCCAGCCTCTCACCATCTGATGGTACTTACTCTTTCTCTCTTTTACTTATATTTACTTTATTTATTCTTTTATAGATGCCGAGAGTCAATTATGCTGCTATGATGGCCGCAGCAGGTACTGTAGAGACAGGGGCTAACCCCTCAACTTCCCCCCCACAAGGAATGGAGACAACTGCTGCTGCTGCACCAACTCCTCCTGTGGAGTCAACTGTCCCTGAGGCTCCCCAACAGAAACCTTTTGAGGTGACTCGCAAGAGGAATAGATTGGTGAAAGCTGGACTGAAAGTGTCAGCCACCCCCGAAGACTCGTTCTCAGCTGCTGGAGACCATTAACGATGGGTCCTCTGGCTCTAAGGACGAGCTTGCTGACGTTAGCACTTATGCCCAGGGATGGGTGGACGAGTTGGGGAATCCCACCATTAAAGATAACCGAGTCACCACCCTGATCAGCAAGGAAATAAGCCTTCCTACTGATATGGAAGGTCTTTCAGGGCGAACTCATAACTCGCTTGCTTTACAAGTTCAGGAGCACATGCTCTCAGTAAGTTTCTTTGTCATATGTTATGTCTTTATCTTTTTACTTTATATATTCCAGTTTGCTAACTTTTTCTTATGTATCCTTTTCAAACATTGAACCTTGTCCGAATAATGAAATATAAATATTAGGCAAAGCGTTCAGCTCACAAGAGAGCGGTGAAAGATGTGCAAGCTCAAGTCAAGTCCGTAGTGGATGAGGCGACTGCTGGGGCGAAGGCTAAGCTAAAGAAAGAGTAGGACAAAACCAAGCAAATAGAGGAGAAGTGTAACAAGGAGAAAGCTGATCTCAAGGTAAAACTTCAAGCACTGACTAAGAGGGCGGATCAACTGGAGAAGGAGAATGCTGACTTGAAGGTGAACAATGAACCCTTACAGGCTAGAATCACTCAGCTTGAGGGTGAGAGCGCCCTTCATCATTCTCAAGCAGCTGAACTGGACTATTTAAAGTGCTCCATTGGTGGAACCCTTATCAAGTATTGGGGGAAGCTTCGTGACGCTGCTCAACAACAATTTCCTGACTCTGACTTCTCCTTTATGGATTCCATCTTTCCTGATGAGGATGAGACGGATGAATAATCGCCTTTGTAATTATTTTCTTTATGTGAACAATTTTATGCATTTCCCTTTGTAAAGTACTTAAACAACTTTTCTGTTTTATTATTTCTTCTTCATTTGCCTTGCCTTTTTCTTTAATCATTTTATAAGTTCTTTCTTTACCGTGAGCCACTGCTTGTTCATTTTGCATCTTTTTTTTACTTCTTAATAATAGCTTGGTTCTGCTTAGAATATGCCCTTTAGATATTCTGAGGGTCTTTATTAAATGGTTGTTCATTCACTCACTTTGTAGCTTTTTGCATATTTGCCGTAGTTATTTAAGGTCTTTTGTTTCCGCATAGGGTTTATTATGCCTCGACATGAGACGTCTTAGTGTGGCATTTGCCTATAAGTCACCTCTTAATAAGAGGTCGCCTTATTTTGATAATTTCCTTTATCGTAAAAGGTCTTTATGTTTTAATTTGTATCAAGCTAAATTTTTTTAGCAAATGATAACTTTATTAAGCTTCTAGGGGATTTAAGTTAGGCTCCCCTTTGCCTTAAATTTGCTTGTTTATTTAAATAAATAGATACCTCGGTTGCTATTAGAGGTTTTGCTGTCCGGCTTCTATAAGGGATATCGACTCACCTTAGCTATTGTAAGGTCTTTTATTGGTGAAATTTTCTGAGGTGCTCCACATTCCATGATCGGGGGATTTCCTCTCCTGCGAGTGTTTTAAGCTTATAAGTGCCTTTCCCAATGACCTTGGCTATCTGGTAGGGACCTTCCCAATTAGCATGTAGTTTGCCAGTTTCTTATGTGGACACTTCACTCTTTCTAAGGACCAGCTCTCCCTCTTCGAATTTCCTTTCTCGGACTCGCCTATTATGAAACCATGCCATTTTTAGTTGGCATGCATCATCCTCAAGTATGCTTGTTCTTGCCTTTCTGACAATAGGTCTAAGTTTACTCGAAGCTCTTGCTCGTTAACAGGTGTGAGTTCTTCAGTCCTGAAGTTCCTTTCCCCAATTTCTACTAGGACCGCTGCCTCTGAACCATAACATAGGGCAAATGGGGTTTCGCCTGTGGGATCCCTTGGAGTTGTTCTATAGGACCATAGAACATTGAATAGATGATCCACCCAGCTGGTTTTTTCTTGCTCCAGCCTTTTCTTGAGCCCTTGAAGAATGATCATGTTGGCTTACGGGCTTGTCCATTAGTCTGAAGATGATGGACTGAGGAAAACTTTTGTCCAATTTGAAAAGCCTCGCAGAAGTTCCTGAATGATTGAGAGGCGAACTGTGTGCCATTATCCATAATGAGAGTGTGGGGGATCCCAAACCTCCATATAACCTCTTTAAAAAAAGAAGTCTTGGACTCTTTGAGATATGATTGTTGGGACTACTTCTGCTTCAATCCACTTAGTAAAGTGATTAATCGCCGCTATTAGGAATTTCTTCTGTGCTTTAGCTATGGGAAAAGGTCCTAGGATGTCCATCTCCCATTGGGCGAATGGCCATTCACTCGCTATTGGGGTCATGTTTTCTGCTAGCTTATGATGTATATTGGCGTGATATTGTCATGCTTCACATTTGGACACCAAATTCTTAGCATCCTTTTTTATGGTGGGCCAATAATATCCTCTTAGGATCACCTTTCTGGCGAGCACGTTAGCTCCTTCATGGGCGGCTTCTATTCCTTCATGAATTTCCCTTAACACATAGTCTACTTCGGTTTCACTTAAGCATTTGAGCCAAGGTTGGCTTTTGGACGTCTTTCTCAGTTCCCTTTCCTTATAAGCGTATTCGGTAGCTTTCCTCATTAACCTTCTTGATTCCCTTAGATCGTTTGGTAGGATGCCATTTTCTAAGTACTGGATAATCGATTACATCCATCCTCTATTGTCTTCAACCGGTAGGATATTGGCCTTGGAGATACTAGGGGATTTTATTTCTTCGATTACTACATTAGGGATCACCATGCCTTCTATTGCCATCTTTGTAATGCTATCTGCCCCCTGATTTTCTGTTATGAGGATTTGTGATATTCACCACTAGCCATCATTCCTTTTTTCTCCTTCTGCGATGAGTTGTTTTACCATGGAGACGTACTTGGTCATATCTTCATTTTCTTGGAAAGTGCTTGAAACTTGGTTCACAACTAGCTGTGAGTCACTATAAATTTCCAAATCTGTGATGCCTATTTCCAGGGTGATTTGTAACTTTAAGATGAGGGCTTCATATTCAGCCACATTATTGGAAGTGGCAAACCCTATTCTAGCTACATATTTGATTTCTATCTTCTCTTGTCCTTTGATTAAGATACCGATACCTACCCCTGCTGAGCATACTGTACCATTTACCATTAGTTTCCATAGGGAAATCTCCTTGGTAGCCATAAGTTCCCCTGGCATCATCTTTGCCATGAAATCTGTCAACACTTGGGCCTTTAACGCTTTTCGTGGTTCATAAGTAACTCCCAAGCTTCCAATGTGGATCGCCCATTATGCGATTCTTCTTGAGGCCTCCGCTTTTTGCAACACCTTTCTCATGGGGTTGACTATTCTAACAACTACTAGATGTGCCTTGAAGTAATGCCTTAGCTTTTATGTTGCTATTAACAGCACAAAGGCTAACTTTTCTAATCTTGGGAAGCTCAACTTCATGTAGCACCTTGTTGATGTAATAGATGGGCAACTGCTCGCCATCTTCTTCTCTAATGAGTAACGCTGCCACTGTTTCCTCGGTGGTGGATAGATAGAGGTATAGGGTCTCCCCTTCTATCGCCCTACTCAATAACGGGGGGGATGTCATAAATTTTTTAATTTCTTGGAAGGCTTTTGCGCAATTATCTGACCACTGAAAGTTTTTGGGATCTTTCAAGGTCTTAAAGAATGGTAGGCATCGTTTGGCTGAGCTGGAAAAGAACCGTCCTAGGGCGGTTATTTGCCCGTTGAGTTTTTAAACTTCATTAAGTGTTTTAGGCGGTTCCATGTTAATGATCGCCTGGATTTTGTCAGGGTTGGCTTCAATTCCCCTTTGGGATACCATGAATTCCAGGAACTTGCCTGACTTGATGCCAAAGACACATTTCTCTGGGTTTATTTTCAAGTTGTATCTTTTAAGGATCTCAAGGACTTCTCTCAAATCCTTAGGATGCTCCTCTGCTCGCCTTGATTTGAATATCATATCATCCACGTAGATCTCTATGTTTCTACCTATATTGTCTTTGAACATCTTGTTGACCATCCTTTGAAAGGTGGCTCATGCATTCTTTAAGCCATAGGGCATCTTAGTGTAACAATAAGTGTCTTCATGAGTTGTAAAGGCAGTTTTGGCTTCATCTGGTTGATGCATTTGTATCTGGTGGTATCCAAATTTAGTATCCGCTAATGAGTATAGCTAGTGGCCTGCAGTGGAGTCTACTAACTGATCAATTTATGGTAATGGATAGCTATCTTTTGGGCATGCCTTGTTCAGATCAGTAAAGTCCACACACATTCTGTATGAGCCATTGGATTTCTTCACCATTACTACGTTCGCCAACCATTCAAGGTATTGGACTTCCCTGATTACTCCCATCTTCATTAGCTTATTGATCTCTTCACTGATGGTGATCTGCTTGGGCCAGTTAAATTTCATTTTCTTCTATACTATGGGGGCGATTTTCGGATCAATATTTAGTTTGTGTACCATCACTTCTCTGCTAACCCCTGTTAGCTCATCCTCAGTCCAGGCAAAAGTGTCCTAGAAATCTGATAATGCTTGTAAAGTTTCTTGTAGGATCCCTAGGTCCATCTCTCTTACCTTTATTTTCTTGCCCAACCCTAGGGCTTTGTTTTGAACAGCTCCCACAGGTTCGGCTTTATTCTCCTTTGGTTGGATATTCTCTTCTATGACAATGGTTGAGAACACACCTTTTAGTGCCTGACAATATGCGATCTTGGCCTGTCTTTGGTCGCCTTTGATTATCGCCTCTCCTTTCGAGGTAGGAATCTTTAAGAGCAAATACTGTATACAGATGTTGGCACATGTTTCATTGAGGATTGGTCATCCAATAATAGCATTGTATGCGAATGGGATATCAACCACCATAAATTCTACTTGCAACACCTTGGTTATGTCTCCTTTGCCTAATTCTACTTCAAGCTTGATCGAACCTACTATTGTTGTTGATTTGCCTCCTAGGCCAACCAGAGGAGTGCTGACAGGGGATAGCTTGGCTTGCTCTATCCCCATCTTATCAAATACCTTCAGAGTGAGGAGGTTCACTAAGCTCCCTGTGTCCACCAGTATGGTGTGGACCATATGATTATGAATTAGGGCTTTGGCTATCAAAGCATCTTCATGGGGGGGTTATGGTTGCCCCCTTATCTCCTGCTGAAATTTGCATTATTCCAATCTATTCCGCTGGAACCGCTTTTGAATTAACAGAATAGATGGACCTAGCTAACCTTTTTCTCTTGGGAGAACTATCACCTCCTGCAATTCCTCCTGTAATTACGTATATGTGTTTAATAGGCCCCCCTCTAGCCTTTCTATCGCCTTTGGCTTCATCACTATTTTCATCATCTATGTGGTCCCGCCTCCTTTCTTGTCTTCTTTCGTTCCTTATGTATTCTCCTCTATTGCCTCTTTGATCTCTAAGCCTTTCTTCTTGCCTGTTATCTGGCCTCTCTGTTTCCCTTTCATTTCTTCGATCATCTCTATCATAGGCGGGTCTATCATGGTCGTCCCTTTCGACAAATCGCCTAAGGGACCTAACTTGAATGAGCTTTTCTATCTCTTTTTTCAAGTGATTGAATTGTTCTGTATCGTGACCTATATCTTTGTGAAACTGACAGTACTTGCCATTGTCCCTTCTCTCAGCTGTATATGAACTCATCCTCCTTGGCCACTCTATTCTCTCTCCGTTGTCTTTGATGTGCATGAGGATTCGTTCTCTTGATGTATTAAGGGGTGTGTATTTGGGGAGATTGGAGCTCTTAGATCCCTTATTACCACTTGAGTTTTTGCTTCTTTTAGGAGATCGCCTATCTCCCCTTGGGAAAAGCTCCCTTTTATATTCTTTCATTCTCTTCAAATAATATTGACCATCATCCACTTTTATGGCTATGTTGGCAAGTGCCATTAGAGCTTCTACATTATTAGGAGCATTGGCTAATAATTCCTTCCCGAATTCCTCATTTGTTGTACCATGGAGCATAGCAGAGCAAGCTATGCCCTGATTCAAATATTCTATCTTCGCGATCTCATCATTGAACTGCTCTATGTATTTTCTTTAGGGTTCGCCTTCCCTTTGTTGGATAGAGAATAGGTCTGCCAACACCATTTTCTGTTGGATGGAAGTTGCAAATCTCCGCCTAAAAGCAGTGGCGAGTTGTCTAAAGGAGTGTATTGAGTGAGGGGGTAGTGTTTTGTACCAATCAGTAGCGTTCTCCTGTAAGGTGGTGGGGAAGAATTTGCACCATATATAGTCCTCATTAGTTTGGACACTCGTAGATGTCTAGAATTTATAGACGTGACTTACTGAGTCAAACTTTTCAGAGTAAATGTCTAATGTGGGAACTTAAACCCTTTGGGTAAAGGTTTATCTAGAATGTGTTGAGCCAAGGGTGACTCATTCTTTAAATTGAACCCAGGGTTGAAATCTTGCATACCCATCTTGCCAATGAGTTCCCTGACTTGTCTTTCTATTTTTTCTTTTTCGTCTTCTTCCTGTTCCACCCTTTGTGCTATTGCTCTTTATAATTGCTCGTCTCCCCTTTTCGGCATTTTGTCCTTAATCTCCATGACTGAGGGGGCGACTTTCTACGTTTTCATCTTGGCTTTCTTTTTAGGTTGTTTGGCCCTTGTTTCTATCCAGCCTTTAATGTCCCAGATTTTGTCATCAAACTTCTAACATGCTTCATCCAAAATTCTGGCTACATCAGATGCACTAATCATGCTACTCCCCTCCTTCCTCTTGTGTTAGTAGGATGAGAAGATGCATCATCCAGGTCATTCTCTACTCCCCTCCATCTGCCATCAAAATTGTCCCCCTGAGGTGTAGCAGGTGGGATGAATTGGGGAACATACTCATGGTGCGCTTGAAGTACGGCCAGATTAGTTTGATCTTGCACTCCTGGTGGAGGGGGAATGTCATTATTTGGACAGGGAATAAGGATTCCTTGATTTGGAGCAAAGGTAGGACCTAGGTGGAGAATAGGTGGAGGGGGAAAATAAGGGATATTAAAATCTGTTCCTGGAGGCATTAATGGAACTGGTGGAACTAATGGTGGCATGGAAGTTGCCAGTGGATCTGGTGTGATTGGAGGAGTTCCCGATGGTATTGGTGGATATTCTTGAGATTGAGGATACTAAATCCCAAGAGTTAAAGTACGTTGAGGAGTTTGATTAGCAGTGGGAACTAGAATTCTAGGTGGTTGTTGAATAGGGGGAGTCCCTGGAGTAGTTCTAGGTGGTTGTAGCATCCATGCCGGAAGTCCTCCTGAGCCAAAGAAACTAGGAGCTAAACCATACGTAGGGTCGTTATTCGTCATGATGAACTGCTTTTGAATTAAAAATAGTCCACGCTCACCGCACCAATGAAACGTTTAGGACATTCCCCTTGCCTGAGTGTCACCTGAGCTGTTCTAAGTCACCAGAACTTTCAAAATAAGGGCACACTTGGGGTGGTCCCGGGGGTTTGACTCCGATCCTTAAGTTAGAGATATTCTCTAGAGAGTTATAAGTATGTGTGAATGAGAGAATGATACCTGATCCCTAGATAGCATGGGTTTATATAGTAATAGGAACAATCCCGTTAAGCCTAGGAATCCTTGTCCTAATAGGCTTAAGAGTCCTCCTTTGCTGTGATGAGTCAGAATCCCCTTAGGTGTATGAACCCCCCCGTGTAATGTGAGAGTCCCCCTTGACTTAGGATTCAAGGTGTCAGGACATGTAAAGGGCTAACGTGAGCCTAGCATGCAATGGGCCCCTTAGGCCTTCTAGGATTAAAGTAGTGATTCGTATCACAACCTGACCTTTTTCTCAACCTCAATTCACGTGTTGGATTGAATTTTTTTTTAATTCCACACTCATATCATACACAAATTATATAGGCAACACCCATTCTCAAGTTTTTTTTTTTGATAAGTGGTGATTTTATTAATCCACAAGAAGTGGAAAAGATCCAATTAAAGAAGGTTTTGCACACTTAAGACTACATCTTCAAAAAGAGGATAAAAAGGATACAAACTAATAAGAGGAGAAGATTTCCCCAAAGTTTCTATATACATCTAAAGAAGAATAAGGAAGAGTCCTGTTTTGTAACTTAAAATAAAACATTGCTTGAAAAATACATTTAAAAATAGAGTTCTAGATTTGGAGAGATATTGCTAAATATCCTCCTATTCCGAATCTTCCAAATCTCCCAGATAATGAAGTACCATAAACAGTTCCAAAACCTCTTATTGGGGTGACGCCATAGTAAAGATTGCCATAAGTGTAAGAAATCCAAACTTGAAGCAGGCATAGGAAAAGGGATGTCAATTTGGAGTATGAACCAAATCTAGAAACACTACACAAGTGCATAATGAAGAAGAATGTGGTCAATAGTACTCGCACAAGGATGCATACAAGCGAAACACATAGTACCATGCTCAAAAGTAAGGCCTCTAGAGTGTAGGAAAGAAAGAGATGGTGCCTTACCCAAGCATACAAGCCATGCAAAGTGAGCAATCCTAGGGTGAACATCAGTCTTCCACACAACAATGATTAAAACCTTGGCCAAAGGCAGGAAGTTATGATGATGCCATTTAGTGAAAGCCATACTAGAATAACCTACCTTATTACTCCCCCAAATTAAAACATCATTAGATTCACCAGTAAGATGAATACCTGCCAATAAATGCTCAAGTGAAGCAACCTGATTCCTCTCAGAAGACTTAAGTCGTCTTCGCAAGTTCACCATTCAGCTATTTGCAGCCATAAAAGACATTGAGACTGTCTTATCTCTAGTTAGATTAAAAATCAAAGGGAACACCAACCTCAAAGGACCACATGTAAGCCAATGATCATACCAAAAGGAAGTGTCTCTACCACTATGAACCTAATGAGTACAGTCTCTAACCATAAAAAGAAGATATCTCCAGTCATGATGCATTTAGCTATACCTTTACAAAGAGAGGAAAGAGGGAGGTCTTTATAGTTCACCAAATCATGAACATTGTGGATACCAGAACTCTCAGCAACTAATAATGCCCATAGTGGAGCCAGATCTCTTATTTTTAAATTCCAAAGCCACTTAACTAACAGGCTCTAATTAGTCAGAATAAGAGAATTAATGCCCAATCCTCTCGATTCTTTAGTACCACAAATAGTATTCCAAGCAACATAACAAAGAACTCTAGATGTACTATCCCTCTGCAAACAAATTGGGTCATGAAGCTCTCAAGTTGTCTCTTTACCATCACAGGCATAGAGAAAAAAGACATGTACTAAATAGGTAAACTATTTAGAACAAATTTAATTAAAACAAGTTGGCCAGTAAGAGAGAGAAGTTTACCTTTTTACAATGAGAGATGTTTCTGAAAAGAAGCAATAATAGGATCCCATGTTCTGACAGTGGTAGGAGAGGTAGATAGAGGTAAACCGAGATACTTGAGAGGGGAATTCTCCATTTTGCACCCATTCTCAAGTTGATGTACTCTTTTTTTTTTGACATTGAGTTCCTATACTTTTATTTACAAAAATCAAGCCTTTCACTTTTATTTTTATCAACATTGAGTTCTTAGATTAACTGATTTTAACGTTGATTATAACTGAATAACTCATTTTTGATAAAAGTAAAAGTATAGGGACTCAATTTTGATAAAAGTAAAAGTATAGGAACTCAATTTCGATAAAAATAAAAGAATAAGGATGCAATTTTCATTAATTTAAATTTTTATTCTATACTCAATTTTTTTAATTATTTTAATATTCACACACACACACACACACACAGATATATATATATA